>JARGXW010000990.1:0-45012 GCA_029204085.1 Mycena sp. CBHHK59/15
CTCCAGGACACTCAATAGAATGATAATGGTCAGTTTCTCAGCTTATTCCCGGTAACGTAAGTTACTGGGTCTTAGAGAGCCCTAATTTTTGCTTTTGGCCGTGCATCACATTTTCGTCAGCACTTTTTGCGTAAGCACCTTTTCTCTCCGCCAAAATGCGCCGGCCAACTTTCGGCTTTGCGTGAGACCTTGATACGCGAACTGCAACTCATAATCCCGCTTATGCTGCCTTATGCTGCCTCTGGAATGTTCTCCGAGCTTTGCCCAGGCGAGCTAGCGATGACCCACAATTGCAACGTACTTATTAAGAGCAGCTTGCTTTCTCTTTCACCATGTCTCCTTCGATCCTTCATTTTTCGTTTCGACCTCAGACTGGGCTTCCTTGTGGGCCCCTCAATCCTGCGTGTTAGGTGTTAACAGTTGAGCTGGGGATTAACTTATCCTGAGCTGCCGCTTTTTTTGTTGCCAAACCCCTCTGGACTTTGTGAGAACATATGTATATAAGAAATTTCACGTAGTTTGCCGTGAACTATGTGAAGTTTTGGTGAAGTCGGTGAACTAATGCGTGAACTGGCGTAAAACGGCTTGCGTAATGTTTGGCTTGTGTTTGGCTGGCATCAGCCTCTCTATCTCTCTGTCTCCACATCGGTACACTCGCTTTTGCCTACATTGTTAGTGCCCGCCCAGCTCAAAACCTTGTGTATACTGAGAATACTATCCCTAGAATTCCTCCCGATGCTAAGTATGCCATAAACTAGCCTACAGCGCGCGCCTCCATGCCGCCGTGGCCCCCCACCAAATTATCAATATATTCGGTGCCCCGGACCAGACGAAGATCATCCATGTGGAGAATGGATACCGTCTAGGCTAATTTGCAGGGTTTCAAAGGTCTGGTACCACGCGGGCCTCGAGTACAAAGTGGTGTGTTACCAATCCACCATTACCACTGGCTTGCGCTGATGCGCCGCCATTCAGCACAACCCCGAAGCCTTCTCCCGCGTCCAGCATGCCCAGCATGTCCGCCGTGAAGCGCACCAGCAAGAAACGCCTCACAGTCGGTGACGTGCACGTTCTCAGACTCCTGGCCGCATCGGCCGCACAGCGCGTACGGCGCGCGCACTCCTACTCAAAGCCCCCCGTGGATGGTGCCGATGCAGGGAAGCACGCGCTGTCCGCATACGCCCGGCTCCACCGCACAGGTGTCCGCCGAGTAGCGTGCTTGGTAGTCGAGATTTTATCATATTCTTTCTTCGCTACATCATCGTAATACATGTATTATCTTAGTACTAGGAATAAAACAGCCTCCCGCTACCTGGAAAATCCCTCCAGAGATAAGGAAATGCGGTCTCTCCAGCACGCTTGACCAAACAAAGTCCAGTTCACGGAGAGTTCACGGAGTTCACAAAGTTTCTGGGCAACCTGTGCACTTTCGGTTCAGGGATTTACTGGACTTTGTAGCATTTATATTGTCCTCAGGTGCTGGGTGGCCAACACAAGTGAACCTTCCTATCCTTGATCTCAATCTTCCCTCTAGCCTAGGTTGTTGTAATATCTGCGGAAATATGTATGGAAAGTCATAAAAAACCCACTGGCGCAAATGCGGCCCAATGCGAGCTGGTCGACGCGTCAGCTTCGGGCCGCCGCCATAAAATCTCATAATATTATTGGGTCGAAGTTGTTGATTCAAAAGCATTATGGCTCAGGAAGTGCGATTCCTGATGGCGTGTCGTGTTGCCTGTTGGCACCACCCACTGCATTTGAGCCCCGAAAGCAGTTCTCAAGAGTGCAGCCATGATTGATTGTACTACGCCGACCGTGCCGCAGCGCCGCTCACTGGCATTACAGCTTTATTTACCATCTTTAAACCAACCAAAGTGTTACCGGGCCTTGCCGCTCGTCGGCCTTACCCGCTTTATTCAATCATAGATCACACAGATACACAGAGCCTGAGCTGTACCTATATTCTGCTTGTTCAAGTCCACTGTTCACACGCTCCGGGTGCCATGCCTCAATTACGAGGACGGTGTGCCCTCCGCAATCCAAATTTTTTTTTTTAGAGCTATACAACATCCCACACAACCTTCAAATCACGACACAAGAGATGATCTCTGCAAAACATGCAAAATAATATATTATAATTACTACCGGCGGTATGGAAAGATTCTGAGGACGTCATGCCCTGCGGAATCGTCGTGTGATTCTGCTCATATAGTTTTCAGAAACGTACACTGAGAATTGAGGTCAGAACAGCTGTTCTGGCTGAAATGATCAAAAACAGCTCAAAAAGGAAAAAAAAAATCGGCCGCGCCCTAAGTTCCGCAAAGAGCTGTAAAACCACTAAAATTGGTTAGTTGTTTGCCGGTTCCATACTGGGAATAGTAAAACATGTGATGAGTTATCCGGTTTCTCACGTTTTGTGGCAACGTAACACCGACCATTTGCTCAGTGTGCAGGGTCATCCTCCGCCATTTCTTAGCAATACTTTCCTCCAGTATCCGAGCGGCAGGATTGTGGGCTCTGCAAAACCGACTATGACTGACCCTGACCAACTCCAATGTATTGGTGTATCAATGTAACCCTCAATGCTCAAGGTCGTCCACCAGCATCGCTTGGCCAATAGTCTCTCCATTATTCGAGCGGCAGGATCGTGAGCGCTGCAAAACCAACCCTGGCTGACCCTGACAAAAACTCCGATGTATCAGAGACACTGGCTGTATAAATGAATGATGATCCAAGTGGTCCAAATCCTCGCCAAAAATGCTCACTCGGTCATCCTCCTCACCTCACACCCGGTCCAAAACCTCACAGTATTCCTCTTCCTTCACATCAGCAGTGGGGTCCTCTTCGTCTACTTCCACATCACCCACGTGCCGCCCCCGCTCCTCTCTTTCTCCTCTTTCGTGTTCAGCCTGTCTCGAGAAAAACATGCCCAGCTCTATCCGATCACTGTTCATCTGGGCATAAAGGGGAATGTAAAGACCAAGCGCCATACAGTCCAGGGCATGGTGAGGGAAACACTCGAGATCTATAGCCCTCGTCCACCAGCGCAGTCCCAGCTCCCCACCAACTATCTTGGTCACCGCCTCAGAGGCATGATCATGAACACTGGAGCAAACAGTCGTGATGATGTGGCTGGGTCATGGGTTCAACCTGTGCGTGATAGTCACCTCAAGCTGGGCGCGAAGCCGCCTCTGAACAATGCGGCGCTTCTCTGCTTTGACCCCCTGATGCCCAAAGATACTGTCAACGGATATAATCTGGCGTGCTTGGCCTCCAGACGGGCAACATTGCTGCGAGAGCGCCGTGGAGAGGAGGTAGATGCAGAAACAGGTGAGTTCTGGCCTGCAGTAGCAGAACGAGTGCGAGGAGAGGAGTTGGAGCGGGTGACAGGCATTTCGATGAGGAAGACGTGGGTGGTGGTGGTCATTTATTTATATGTGCAATACATGTTCCAGGCATCGGGCAAGCATATCCTCATGGCGATGATCGGTGTTCAGGGTCGAAGTGTACCTCAGGGCGGCCCTGAGAGATGTTGCTAGCTCTGTTGCTTTGCTTGGAAACCATGACATGCATAAAATAATCGAACATTTGCTGAAATCTACTTGAAAAACCACCAAAAGATATATGAGTCAATTATTGTACAGACCTTACTCATAAATCAGCTTTATTTGCCCTCCAAAGCAGAGATCTGGCCCAAGTTGAATTTTTTGGTTGCCAAATTTTCAACAGTCACAGTCAAAATCGCAGTGGTTGCGTTGCCCAGATCTATTTTGCATGTCACGGTGACCTGGGTGTTTTGGTAGTGTTTGGTTCAGACGGGTCCACCTTCCTTATTTGTACTCTGTCACATATTTAGTCATGGTGTGACGATGTGACAGGGCTTTTTGCCTTCCATCTGGTGCTGTTTCCGCCTTTTCGGCTTCCATCTGGTGATCTCATTGCAACAGTGGGTTTTGGTAGTGTTTGGTTCAGACGGGTCCACCTTCCTTATTTGTACTCTGTCACATATTTAGTCATGGTGTGACAATGTGACAGGGCTTTTCGCCTTCCATCTGGTGCTGTTTCCGCCTTTTCGGCTTCCATCTGGTGATCTCATTGCAACAGTGTGTGCAGTGCTGTGTGGATATTGCCTGTGATGTCTTGTTACCTTGTTCATAGCTGTTATATTGTATGTACATAGATGAATTTAATGGATTTTCGTTGCCTCTCATGATCTTTTGTGAATCAAGTGGGATCTAAATGAAGGATGACCTACTGCGAATGGCCCCGAATTAACCCAAATTTTGCCAAAATTGTGCAGAATTGGCAAATGCACGATAGGATTCTGAGAATTCAATTTGTGAACCATTTGGTCAAAATTTTGCAGAATTGAACTAAATTCTGCCAATTTGGCTGAATTGGACCAGATTCAGGAAAGAGGGTTTTCCTGATGCAGAGGCCCTGGATCCCGTTCAGCAGCCTCAGGATTGTTTTCGTCGGAGAGAGGCCGTACGGAAGGGTGCACCCAGAATGGGGCATGTGTTGGCGCTTGACCTCGAGGAAGAACACGGGAGGGACGGGTTGAACACTTTGGACCGTGTGTTTGCAGATGAGGAAACGGCTGATGGGTAGCGACGGGCAGGTATGGTTGCGGACAAAACTTTATATCAAATCGCATTTTTGATCAGATCCGTCCAAGATTTGAGATTTAGAGGGAACATGGGGGTGGTTTATAAGTAAAATTTTCGTTTCAGAGAAATTGGGGTTACTCCTAACTTAGGGTTAAAAATCGCCAAATTTTGGGCCAAAAACCGAAAGTTTTTCATACTGGAAATGTGGACTATACAGGCTAAATAGTGCCCAATTTCACCTTCTTTTCCCATTCAGTCTGCGCAACTTCCATCTCTCGCTTCTGAAAAGACCAGCGTCAATGGCAGAAGCGAAAGCCGCAGCGTGCGACTGAGGAGTGCGCAGATTGAAATCGATCCAATCCTTGACAAATGCAGGCATCGAATGGATGCATTTGTAAGCAATATGGCCTGCACGACCGCACCGATGACAGTCCAAATTGGTAGGATCGCACCAGCAATGTCCCTTTCCATACAGGTATGGAACAAGCATGTGATCAAGGGCAATGTTGTCTGCATCTGTGCCAGGCCCAGTGCCATCCTGGACCCAAAGAGCATCTAGTCCCAGCAAGAAGACTTTCACATTCTTCCCAAACTTCACCCAGTTGGATGAGTCGAGAGTGACAGTGAGCACAGACGTAAGAGCAGAGGTGATGTAGGGAGGGGACATGTGATCTGTGACGCGTGATGTGTGACGTGACAGAAAAGCGCAAGAGGAGGTTATCCAGAAGGTAAAGGATGAATCCACCCAAAGACAGACAGATTTTTGAAAGAAAAGAGGCAGAGGAAGATGATATGAGGTATAGAAGACTCTGAGACAGGGCCCGTAACCTGTTGCAATGAGATCACCAGATGGAAGCCGAAAAGGCAGATATAGCACCAGATGGAAGGCGAAAAGCCCTGTCACATTGTCACACCATGACTAAATATGTGACAGAGTACAAATAAGGAAGGCGGACCCGTCTGAACCAAACACTACCAAACCCCACTTCAACAGTATCCATGCAATAAAGTTCATGAACCGTTTTGTCGATAAAAAGCGGTGAGGGGATTGTCAGGCATGGATCCGAAATTAGGGTGGGCTCAGAGGGCAGGCTCGACGAGTGTGGGCTCGAAGACATCATATAGATCATCCACATCACCTCGGCATGTGGTGGACTCATCACTGGCGAACTTGCCAAGAACATCCTGAGAAAATTGTTGAATGAATAGCTGGAAAACGGCAGCAGCAAGGAAAAAACAATGTCGTACATGGAAGTCGTCCAATAGTTGACTCATTCGGCGGATAAATCTATTTGGAAATGTTAGAATCAGGCAAGCACAGTGGTCTGAGTCAACAGTGAGAAACTCTAATTGAAGAGAGAGACAAGACAACTAACCTGAGTCAACAGTGAGAAACTGGGGACTCAGGCTCTACACTAGGCTACTTATATACACAATGGCATAGCAACAATCAGACACCATGGAAACCATCAGGTCCATCAGGATACTGATGGATACTACAATCAGACACCATGGAAACCATCAGATCCATCAGGATACTGGTGTTTCACATGTCTAAACTAAGTGTCCGTGAAACACAACATGACAAATGAGAATGCTGGAAGTCCCACACTTCAACACTCCCCGTGAATGAGAGCAGTCTCATTGTCTCCCCCTTAATCCCATCATGTCTCGAAGTCGTTCCACCGCTGGCTTGGGCAGTGCATTGCCGACCACCATACTATGTACATCCTTCTCACAAGCCACGTGCACAAGTTGCCGTGGAAAATCTTGTCAATGCCCATACATATTTTACTGACCCACTTACCTCTACAGCAAACACCCATACAAGTAGAGGCAATATGTCTGTATAGATAGGCGCGGGACAATCACGTGACCTGTACGGCGGCAACACGATACGGTACAGCTTCCTAATGGCTACTCTATTCTTTCTCGCATGCGCCGACCCAAAGCATCCTTTGATAAATCTTGGGGCAGGGTCGTGCTCGTATACCGCACAGGGCTGAATCCGAAATTTCGTGAAGACCTCTCAGGGCCCGATTTTATGGTGATCGGACATGTACGGCGATGATGGCAACGACAGCGATGAGGAAGACGAAAGACCAGTCGATTGTTGCATGCGCCGCTTGCTCTCACATCAAGCGGATTTTGCTGGTGAGAAATCTCAACTCGAATTGGTGTGTTCTCTTCGCCGGCAGACGGGAATCATTTACCACAAGTGTTGCACTGCTTCTCGTGCATTGAACTTCAGGAAATACGGTGCGGAATCTCTGTGTAACAAATGTCGATCTGTTGTAAGCGAGTCCCTCGATGAATGTTTTGCTGGGTCTTGGGTTTTTGTGAAGTCCGACATGCCCGAGGTATGTTGCCTCCCGCTCGCAGAATATTCTCACTTATCATGTCCACTGTAATAGGGTGGTGTTAAAACAGGTCGAGTCTCTGAGATGTGGAGCAGTTATACTGGCACTGTAATCGTTATTCTAGAGCTGTTCCAGGTTCTCTCGACCCGTGACGAGACCTTTGGGATGCCAGTTCTTGTACGTCGTGACGGAGAAACAACATTTCTGATTATCCCCGCAAAGGTGCATTTCTCTTAAGAATTACATTGCAGAGTCTGATCCTTAATGGGTAGAATCTCATGTTCAAATTCAATGCCCAGCATTCTTGTCATACTGCTGAGTGTGCTGCAACTAGGGAGCGCCTCCGGATGCAGGAACGAGTCGAGTCCGACAATACGGAGAAATACATCGAGCATAATCCCGTTGACCGGTTCATCATCAACTCTCATGCTTTCCATAACGCCCACCTTCTTCGCACAGCCCTTCCTCGCGCTCTTCTAGCACCAATACCACTATTCGAGGATCGGCAGAGCAAACATCATGAATTGGCAGCAGAGCTCCGCGAAAAACAGGAGAGCCGACGTGCGAAGCGGAAGCGACCCGCCACAGATCATGACACCGACGATGAGACCCAGGCTGCAGTGTTCAAAAAACCGAGGAAGCGCCAAAAGCGGAAACCGAAGAGGAAGAAACAAGGAACTGGGCCGGTGATTACAGGACTGGTTCAAGGGCGGCCAAAGAGAATAATCACTCGGACGAAGCGGGCACTTGCAGCGGACGAGGAACAGGGTGATGAAGACTCCGAGTTGGACCCCGATGATAGTGAATTGTACGACGATTCGTAATATTCTGACTCAGATTAATTATTTCCTACATATTCCCTACCCAATCGCTACGGAGCCAAATTATTCTTCATCCATCCATATCGGCTGGTTCAGAACTGTATTGCCCACCTGTTGTCTCACCCCGCACCCAGCTGAACGCAAGGTAGCTACGAGCTGAGCCTCACAGCTGGTTGCCAGGCTGTCGACAGCCGGTACCAGGTCAGTGGCCTGACAGCAAGCGCTCGATTTCGAGGTCAGTGATACCGACAGAAGTCTACAGGCTGACAGCGAGCGGTCAATTTGCACACGGTTATGCGGATGCGGAGTACGGCGGCGGCGCTTCGACTTCTTGGTCTTGGATTCATCCTCGGAGTCGGAGTCAAGGCAGTGCTTAGGCTTCTTGGATTTGGAATCGTCGTCAGAATCGGGCTTGATTGTATCGATGGAAGATGAGACGATGGATTTAGTTTTGGGATTGATTTAAGGTTTGCCGGGATCTGAGCATCGAATTGAACCAGGAGTGGACACTGAGAGGGTTTTCAGCGTAAATTTCAGGGAAACTAACCCCCGCCGAAGCAAGTTGCACAATATTTTCCGTGTTTGGCCCTCCTTTCTCACAATTTTGCACCTTGGAGCCGCAGGAGTGGACTGCCCACCGATTTTTGGGGAAATCAACAGCGTGAAGACAGGAAGGGGTTCCAGCATAAATTTGCAGGGAAATTAACCCCCGCCAAAGCAAGTTGCACAATATTTTCCGTGTTTGGCCCTGCTTTCTCACAAATTTACATCGTTTCCAGGTTTGAGTTGCCACACATTTCGAAAAGCATGACTTGGTATGGAGAGCTAATTGCACCCAGTCACTCATCTTATATAAGTATCGTCTCCCGCTCCTCCGCATATTTTCCCCCCAATGAATGTCCAATACCAGGCGCGGCATCTGCGAGGCTTGCAACCCATCACAAACCATTGCAAATACCTTAGGATGATTGCAAGAATGGAGGTTGAATAATACAAGGCTTGGTGTCCGAACACCAGGCTGGTGTTGTTTTACACGGAATTGTGTCAAATGTGTCTCTCGCAGGCCACCAGCTGACGAAAGCGCAGGAAGCCGCTTCATGACCACCTGTAATTTTGACCCAGACCTTCAAAGATTTGAGATTAGGCATTCACTGTTTTAGTTTTCATAAGTGGTTGCTATTATAATTATAGGTGGTTTTGGCTGATTTCCTTACCACCGATATTCCATCCTTATTCCTATCAGAAAATATACCCAGGAGGCTAGAAGCCGAGGAAGCTCACAGAGAACGAGGAGCTAGTCGAGTGCAAGGAGCTTGCACAGAGGACGATGGGGAAAAAGATAAGACGATGAATTGTGGCTATGCTTGACTATGGAAGAATATATACATGAGGTGATATACATCAAGTACTCGGACTGACGCGAACAATCATATATCCTGACAATTCCATGGTAACCACAGTCTTTTCTGAGGTACCGGTGGAAGAAATTTTTAATTTACTCTCCATTCTTGATGTGGCTATGTTGTTTACCTATATTATCGGCCAGCCGCCGTGGAGAGGTTCACCCAAACTAGAGTCACATTTCAAGTCACATCAGAAGCGGTCCGAGAATCCCGAAAGCATTTTTTATTAAAAATTGTAATACCGCTAAGGTGGGGCTCACTCATAAGCAACCCACCCCACGTGATCAATGTCACGCGTTACGAATTCGCTCCAAATTGGGCACGATGGGCATCGAATCCATTATTTACAAACACAACGGTATCTTACCTCAAAAGTGAATACGAAGATTTGTTATGGGACCTATTAACTTGTCTAATCCAGCTCTATGTAATATTTGGAAAAGGATTGAGACGGCTGAAAACAAAACAAGTTGAAATTTCACGGCAATTCCAGTCTCCGAAGCATTTGGAAAGCTTCTATCGTGCCAGACTGCTCGAAATCACGTAGGTAGTCGTTGGGAATAGCCCTGTGACTGCGATACCTCTTTGTGGCATACGCAGCTTCACGACCATTCAAGCCTTTTGCGTAGGCATCTGCGTAGCGAAGAGATCTATTACAAAACCTTGGGCCGAGTTCAGTACCAAATATGAAGAAAAAATACAACTCACCTTCTGATGCAAACCAGAGGGACAGCAGCAAGGGAATCAAGCATATTCCGTTCGAGATCCTCCTCTCTTGATGACTCTGGGCACAAACGATACAACCGCTTCGAGTATCCCCAGCACTGCTCAATTGGATTGAGCTCACAATGAAACTTTGGCAGAAATATCACGGAGACACCACACGAGGCACACTCCTGCTCCAGCAATGACTGCACTCCAGCAAAGTCAGGCTCATTGAAGAGCATACGGCGCATGCAGCAGTCACGATGATTCCCATCAGCATCAACCGGGCACTGGAAATTATTGCACTCAGCGTGCTTGCCCTTGACGTTATATCCGCGTTCAGTGAGGATGTACTGCATCCCCTTGAATAGCCCTGCATCCGGTCCCGTCTCAAAGTAAAGTGACTGCGGCTGTCCATCATGAAAAGTTGCACCCGTCATTTGGATCTTCTCCTTCTGGAACGACCCGTCGGGATTATGGATGGTTTGCCATCCGGAGTCCGAGAGGTGCGCTCAACAAAAAAGTTTGGCTGCATTTGACCGGCCTGCTTGCCAGATTTATACACGGCAGGCTTTGTTTTAGGCATCTTCCGTGCAGACAGGGCATCGTCTGCTCGTTTCTTGTGCGTGGTGGCGTTATCATAGACGAAGACATGTTCAATGCCATCACCAAACTCAGGAAGGATTTCCATCGCAACACGTGCCTGTGCAAGGATGTCGTCATTGGTGAAATAGCCCTGAAAATTGAGTTAATAAAATATATTAGGCCACTTTTCGCACTCACATCACGGTTCTTACAGGCTTGAGGATAACACGGGCGGAACATTTGGTCTTCGGCCCCACAAGCCAGCCAAAATCTGCAGAGACAAAATCGGCAACCATCAAAGATACCCCTTCGCCCTTTTTGTGCGGCTTGATTGAGGCGTCCTTATGGCGCCAGGATTTTCGGTGATGGTCATGGGCATAGAAAATTGACTCGTCATGGTACCAAATGACGACCCGTTTTCCAGAAGCAACCATTGCTTCGACCTCTGCAGTGATATCTTTCCCATCCTTGTCAAAAACTCGCATGCGAGTGCGGAGTTCAGACAATTTTGGGATGTAGACTTTATCACGTTCTGCGCGAACATCTGCCCGCTCGTGCCCATCGACGTATTGCCCTTTGACAGGCGAGGTAAAGCGGAAGCCGAGAGCATGCAGATAACGCTTCGATGTTGCGAGTGAAATGGTTTTGGTGTAGCCGTACTTCTGCATGATGTCTGGGCGCAAAAGCCATGCCTGTACTTTGGCAGACGTAATCCCAGACTCCCTGCCATTTTCGTCCTTTGTCGATCCAAGGAGTTGTAAGTACTCCATGAGCTCGTTACAGAGATCTTCATTAACGAGAAGAGTCTCGTTCCAATTCCCGTACGGGTTTTCCGGCAGGACGGTCCGATCAACAATGTACTGGCGGGCGAGGCGACGCAAGACACGAGCACAGTAATTGCCACGCCGCAACGTGATGGCAGCATTTAACGAGGCCTTCTTCCACTGACCCCGGGTCGAGGATGAGGGGTGGGTGTACAGGGCAAGAAGGCTCTGTATTCCCTCGATACGGGAGTGCGTGAAAGGGTCAAGCTCGGGATCAATGTATCCAGGTCCTTTTTTCCGAGGCGGACGAAGAACCTTGCCAATATCAGCTAAAGCTGCAAGAGCGGCCTCCACAGTTGGGGCCTCACGTAGCCGTCCATCTGAAAAGGCAGCCCCATCTCACGCAGACGTGCGCGCTCTGCTAAGTCCGCATCAGTGGCTGGCAATGAAGTGGGAATGGGAATCTCCTCGATAGACACAGAGTCAATCGACCTAGAGTGCAGCACGCAGAGTCAGCTGAGTTCAGCGACGCAAAGTCTACTGATTCCCGAGGATTAATTGACGACATGGAGTCAGCCAACTTGTTGCGAGGAGCCGAAGTAAATTCAAAATCCAGGCTATCGGAGTCAAAGCTAGATGTGTTGCCAAGCATTCGAGCAGGACGTGGCGATCTCTGAGCGAGAATCGACTCGTCATCATCAAAAACCCGCAGATTTGCAGATTTCCGGCAAGGGGATAGTTTATTGAGTAGCCGAGGTGTAAATCATGCCAGATCCGGCCCAGATATGATGATTTCGAAGGGGATACCCTAGTGTTGGCAGAGAAAATCCCAAATTCGGAGCGGGCATCTGCTGGGACATCACCAAAGTCGCGGGGAAGGCTTGGTCCGGGCGATTGAAAAAAATCATCCTCATGGCATGAACCCTGCGGGGATGACGGCGATTCAACGACATCATCGTCGGACAGGCCGTCATGGACACTCTCCCCATCCTAATCCCGTGAGGGACTGAAATTGCAAAGTAAAAATGGCACGTACATTTTCCTTTTCAATGTCAATTCTCCTCTTCTTTTTTCGTGGTGTCAAGATCTCCAGAGCCCTCTTGGCGCCTACTTTGATGGAGCCAGCAGCTTTTGCCCAATTGTTACGTGCTGAAGCTTGCTTTTTGGACAGGCGTGGCATTGAGAAGTGGGAGTGTACGAGAGAAATGAGGAGATTCCGGCAATTCCGGCAGTAATCGGCTTTCAGCGGACCGACAACCGAAGGATACGGGCCAAAATTTTATATTATGTCACTAGATACCTATATGAAGAGTTCTTCGTAGCCAAATTGTGTCTGATGTCGATTGGCGGGCCAAAATACAGCTTTGATTGTGATGAGAAAGAGGCACTTCCTAAAAAGGAGCGTCACGCTCGATCACGTGGGGTGGGTTGCTTATGAGTGAGCCCCACCTTATGTTACAGCGCTCTCGGAAAACCTTGACATGCGCCACTTTTTTTTTTTTCGTAATTAAAAAACATCACGTGCATGGTTCGGCAGCGCCGGCAGAGTTAGTTTGCAGTCGTATAGGTCAACGGTGCTTTCCAGGTATTACAATAAATACATGCTCATTCTGAAGGATGCTGAGCAAGTTGTGGGTTAGCTGCCGAACCAGGCACGTGCTATTTTATTTTCAAAAACAAAAACGGCGCATGTCAAGGTGTTCCGAATGCGCTGTAAATTGGGCGCCAATCATTTGTTGGGCCTCTTTGGCTACGCTTGGAGTGGCCACTGATTCCAAATATTCAATATCCTGGCTCGAACCACGTTGCGCGTTCTTAGGGTCACCTCTCAGGTCAGAACCGTAAGGAGCCCACGATCATGTCCAATCGCGGCGCACCGCTGCCTTACGGGCTCCCGCTCGACCTCACGCACCTGCTCTACACCAACGATCCGCGAGTCGACTACCAGGTCGCAAAGATCGCGCACAGCCTTGCCGTCGCGCGTACGCTCAAATCGCGTCTCGCGCTCGAGATCACGGACCTGCGTATGAACCTCATGCGCCTCGAGCGCGAGGAGCTGCACGTCGCGCGTCACATCGACCACTGTGAGTTCGCGCTCGCGCCGGTGCGACGCGTCCCGACGGAGATCCTCGCGCACATCTTTATGTCCTACACCGACCTCGTGCGTGGGACGAGCTGCGTCGACGTCGTGCACGGCGTCTGGAAGCTCGGCTACATCTGCAGCTACTGGCGCACGGTCGCGCTGACGACGCCCGAGCTGTGGACGGCGTTCGAGTTCAGCTGTGACACGCGCGTGCCGGGCTCGCGCGCGTTGGCCGAGGCGTGGCTCGAGCACACCGGAACCCGCCCGCTGTCGGTGCGCTTTGAGTGCCAGGGGATCCACACCAGGGCCGACCAGATCAGCGGGCTACCGCCGCGGGGCAGCGCGTGTCGGCACGTCTTGAAGGCGCTCATGGCGCGCTGCGCGCGGTGGGAATCGGCGTGGTTCGACGTGCCGAGCGGCTTCTTCCCCAGGCTCTCGGGCGTGAAAGGCAACCTCCCCCTGCTGGAGAAGCTCACGATCTTCGTCGGGATGTCAGCGGACGGGGCGCACGACGTCGACATGTTCGCCGTCGCGCCGCGGCTGCGCGATGTGCGTCTGTCGCACCTCATCCGGTGGAGCGTACGCATATCGCTCCCGTGGCACCAGATCACGCGCTACAAGGGGGACGCGTACACCGTGCAGGCGACGCACATCCTCGCCCTCGCGCCGAACATCGAGGAGTGCACCCTGATCGACAACGACGCGCCTGCCATACCCCTCACCCACCGCCTGCATACCCTGCACATCGTCAACTCGCCCGTCTCCGTGATCACGCCCCGACCCTTAACGTCCTGACCTCCCCGCGCTGCAGTCCCTCCGGCTCCCCGCGGCCCCGCCCCTGCTCGACGCCGCCGCCGCCCTCCTCGTGCGCTCCGATGCACCGCTCGCCGCGCTCACCGTTGACAACTTCGCGCCCACAGGGTATTCGGAACCGATCATGGCGCTGCTCGCTGCGGCGCCAAGCGTGCGCACGCTCACCCTTCTGGGCCGCGTCGCGCAGCCCGAGCAGATGGCCGCGTTCTTCAGCGCGCTGGGTCCGCTGCTCCCGCGCCTGCAGCGCCTCACGCTGCACGGCGTCGCGTTCGGCGAGGGTTTTGTGGGCTGGCTCGAGTCGCGTTGCGCAGCTGCGGGCCCGGACACGGATGGGCTGGTGCACACGGCGCGTCTGGAGGCGCTGAGCATCGCGGACGTGCACGAGACGCACATCGCGCATCTGCTGCGCGTGCGGGAGCTCGCGGCAGCTGGCACGCTGGAGCTGGAGGACAACGGGCTCGCGGCGGTGCGGTGCGTGGTGTTTATTATTCGCGGGCTTTATTTTCATTGCTGATCGGTGGTATTTAACAGCGTCCTTGCGTAGGAGCGTTGACCGCGGTCGGCGCTATGGACTGTGGCGTCGTACTGGGAGGAGAGTTAATTTATTGCATCTATTCTATCATCTTGTGTAATGTTATGTACGATGACTTCTTGGTGCTCCGGCCCAGCCGGATGTCCCTGCGTCCGCCAGTCGGGCCATGTGATGTGGACGCCGTGGATAACATATCAATGTAATTGTTGCACGAAATCTAACGCGCACTCAGGCAACTATTCGTGTCTGGATACTGTCATCGCAAAGCCTATGGAGTAGAATTACACCTATGGCAGTAGAATTACAACGACACCTTTTCCGAAACCGTTATTGTTACGAACAAGAAAAACAAGTGGTCAAATTACGAGGGCGGCGGGACTTGGCTTATCACCTTCTGACGACGACATCAAAGGTATGTTTGGTCCAGTGAATCGCTGAGAAGATGAAATCTGATAGGAATCCTTCGTTCTTTTTCACAGCACGAGCATGGAGTGTCCACCAACGTAACTGCTGTCGAACCTGAAAAAATCTGGCCGCAACCTCGTCCATCGTTGGACGCTTTTGCGGGTCGTCCTGGACCATGTCCGAGACCAAAGGCTTCATAAATCCGAGTCTTTTCATGCCAGGCGACATTATAGAGCTCTAATGCAGCCATGGTGCATGTTAGAAATGTACTGTTGACCGGACAAGAAACGCAACGTACTTCTGTGAACATCTCGCGAATAAAATTGCCGAGACAGTATACATCGACAGGGAACGGATCGACGAGTGCCCCGATTTTGAATTCGGGGACGGTTTTATCGCCAGCCCAGGTAGGTGGTTCCAGAGTATGGGGATGCGAGGGAGGGTAGTGCTTGGACAGGCCGAAGTCGATGAAGTAGTATTTCACCGGCCGCTGAATGCGAGTCAAGGGCTTTGCTTTGCCGCTCCAGTCCCGTTTCATTATCTCATTAACAGGATGCCTTGGTTCTGGGTACAGTGGCGAAGAATCCAGCATTATATTGTCTGATTTGCAGTCCCTATTGTCTCCATGCCGTCAGAGTACCGATCAAACATATGAAGTCACACACCGATGTGCGACATTCTGGCGATGCATGAATTGTAATCCCTAAATTGGATTATCAGATTGTCATTACAAAGAGACATTTGGACGATGACCCGACCTCGATGATTTGTCCGAAAAAGTCCACTATTTCTCCAACCGTGGCGAAACAAGGATCTTCCCAGTGGGATAGAAATGGCATCACAAGGATTATCATGTCCTCTTCTCCGGGCACTTTGAGCACCTCATACAAGGGAACACAGTGATTCTGGGTATCCGATCCAAGAGGTTCTGCAGCGAACATGGCAATTATTTCTGTTTCCATGGGATGCTTCGAAGGTCGGATCTTCTTGAGGCTCACGAATGCGCCGTCCTTAATGCGGGCTGCATCCATTATATCGTATTCCTAACCAAATGGGTAGCAGTGAGTGTCATAAATGTGGTCCGACGAGAAGTGTGTACCGAGGTTGGATGGCCGTCTTCGCACTCCCAGAAGAACTTATCAATTCCATTCCAAGAGGCAACCCAGTCTGGGGAGTAGCGATTGCGCAATTTATATCCACACGTCTCGAGCCAAGGTTGGTGGTCCTTCCAAAATACTTCATTCGACATTAGCTCCCCTGACTCGAGTGGTTCCCCGGTGTGCTGCGGAGGCATGGTAGTAGAGAGGCAGATACGGGTCGTTTCCAAAAGAACAAGGAGATCCTCAGGAGATCCGTGGGCAACGTTGCCAACTTGGAAAAATGACCATCTGACACATGGACCCACAAACTTCAAAGCTCACACACTATACGTGGGAAATTCATCATCCAAAAAGAATAATGCTGGTTTGATGCTGGTAGTCAGCAGAGCGTGGAGGAGGACGAGGAGGTATATTATACTGACGCGGTCCCACAACTGGAACAATCAGTTTACTACGTCTGACATCGTAACTTTTGTAGACTAAGAAGTTACCCATCATACGTAGAACACACACACTACTGTAGGGGGTGGAAAGACTAAGCACTTGGAGGTCTTCCCGACCTGCTGTGGCCACAACAGGTGGGTCGTACGGGTAAAACCTCGTGGGTGGCCAGCGGCAATTCATTGCTCGTTAACCATGACTCCCTGTCGGCCAGAAAAACACCAAATACGTCCAGTGTTCGCCCTAAGGCCTAAGGCCTTAAGTGTTAAGGCCTTAATTTAAGGCCTTAATGAAGGCCTTAGAAATTTCGGCCGAGTCTTGAGGCCTTAACTAAGGCCTTAAATTATCACGTGCACTATCATTATGTAACTTTTTTCACTTCTCTCTCGACGCGCTCGCGCTCCTCTCAGCCATGGCACCGAAGCTGAAAGACCAGTTCTATGATCTCGGTCAAATGCAGAATAAAAGCCACAAAATAACTTACTGCAAAGGCTGTGTCGACCACCGGCTCCAGAGTGTCGGAGCGACAGCGGCGGACCTTATCAATAGTTCCCAGGCATTCAAGGATGGTATGCACGTCTCATTACGAATGATCCGCCACTCAAGAACTGTAGCTTGCGCGTTTGTAACGCCCACCGTGGCGAGAAGTCAGCGTGGATTGCCCATATTCTCGGCGGCGATGCTCCGTGTCTGCATGCTCATCCTGAAGCGAAGGCACTGGCGACAACGTTACGAAAAGAGCTCAAGGCGTCGAAGGACAAATCATCGGAGAAGAAGCGCACGCGTGCAGATTCCACCGCCACCCCGGGCCCGCCTTCTAAGAAGCAGCAGACTCAGTCCACGCTGTCATCCTTGACTTTCGCAGGAACGACATGCCTATGGGACGGAGGAAAAAGACGCGCTCCAGAAGCAGGCCCTTCGCGCAATCATATCGTGTGGCTCCCCGTTAGGGCTCTTTGAAGACCCGGAAATGCAGATCCTCTTCGGCATGATACGCACCACTGCTCCAGGCATCTTGCCGACCGGAAAGGTTGTCGGGGGACGACTGCTGAATGGGGCGGCGGAGGATATCGAGCTGCGGCTCAATAAGCGCTTGAAAAATCGGAATGTGGGCCTCTGGTACGTGTACTTTCGTCAACACACATCAACGTGACTAATTCTACCTCATTCAGCACCGATGGCTGGAAATCCCAGAGGAAGGATTCCGTTAACGCTTTGTGCGCAAATATTGACTTTGAGGTACGTCGTCCACGCTCATTGATGTCACCGAATTAAAAAAGGATGGGGCCTCCCAATGTGAGCAGTTCGCAGCCATGATCGACCGCATCGAGTTGAAGCATGGTTGCATCGTAATTTATTTCACAACCGACGCAGACGGAGGTAGCAAGAAAGGACGGCTCCTTCTCGGTAAAATACGACCATGGCTGATTTTACCATCGTGCTGGGCTCATCAGGTGTGTGATCTGCTTCCAATTTGTGCACCGCTCTGAAGTAAAACATAGTTTCAGCTTATCCTTGGAGATTACTTCAAGGTGTATCATTTCGCCGCCGTTATCGCTGAAGAAGCGACCGAGTTGATCGCGTGGATCAACAACCATAGCAGGGTTCGTAAAATATTCGACGCGTCGCAGCGTATCATCAGCAAGGATCGCAATGGGGGGATAATCATTGTTCTTGCTACCTCGTCGCTAACCTCACCCGTTGGACCACTCACTTCGTTGCTTTCATGCGAATCTTCATCCTTCGCCAGGCGCTCCAGCTTGCCGTCCTTCAAAACCGCACCGCGATTATTGAAGCCGAGGTTGGTGCCGCGACGTCAACGGAAGGTGAACGGTTGAGGGAAGATGCCGAGAGAATGTGTGCCAGGATCGAGGACACGGGATTCTGGCATGGCCTTGAAATGGTACTGGGTGACCTCGAGCCCATATGTCTCGGTACAAATATCAACCAGAAGGACTCGACCCGTCTCGACCAGGTACTTCTCACAATCGCTGGTATCTTCCTCCGCTTCGCCGACCACGCAGAAGACGAGGTTCGGACCGCCATGCTGGTGCGCCTCGAAAAGCGTTGGAAGGATTGCGACCAGTCTGTTTTTCTTATCGCGTTAATTTAAACCCGTTCGAGAAGCTTTCCTGCTTCGGACCGAACGCGAACTTGAATCAACTCAAGTGCCGCAATCTTCTAATTTCGGTATGTACCATTTGACGTTGTAAATCCGTGCTAAATTTCGAATGACAGGTTTACCATCGAATCAACGATCGTCCTGATAACAAGGACACGGCGGGGGATAGGAAGGCCAAGGAGAACAAAGTCTCCAAGGCGTTCATGCAATACCTGTCCGGAACGGGTGATTTCTCTGATTTTAACGCCGAAGAATGGGAGCAGCTCTATGTAAGTCAGTTCGTCCGTCGGGTTTCATTCTAACTCGGATTTATTCCAGGACAATACCGACCCTCTCCAGGTCTGGGAAGCGCTCGCAGACGGGGGCGAGGTTGCAGAACTTGCCTGTTTCGCGATTATCATCTTCAACATCGTCGCGAATCAAGCTGGCTGCGAACGTGCATTCTCGAGGATTAAAATTGAGCAAGAAAATCGTCGTAACAGGTTGGCACTTGAGAAAACAGACAAGAGGACCAAAGTGCGTCGTGATTTTGCATAAACGAACAATACTAATGGCACCGTCCAGATCCGCGCTGAAATCCGGTCCGAACACGAGAAACAAGGCCTGTTAAAGCCTCGCCAGGCGCGTAACAATCACAAATCGACCGCAACGCTGTTAAGCGTCCCGCGCTATCGCGATCTTCTCGAAGACCAGGACGATGAAGACTCGACTGAGCGTGGTCGTGCGCTTGTAACTAGTGCGGAGGGCTGGAGAACCGAGGTTGCAAAGTGGATTGGAGACGCAAGGGCGGCAGAGAGGATGGAGACGGAGTTGGTTTCGGAGGGCGAAGCGAATGACGAGTTCTCCTCTCGCCTCCCGACACGGGTTCCAGCATGGAAGCCTATGATGCTACAGGTATTGTTCGGAGGAGCAGAAAAGCCCCGGAAGCGCAGGCCTTCGAAACGTGTGATGGAGGAGGAGGAGCAACTAATGGAGGCGCTCGCTAACGCCGAGGAGGACGACGTGCCGGATGATGGTGCCATCGAGATTGACTCCAACGAGGAATACACGGTGTAGCTTACTGTTGTTACATTGTACTGGGGTGTGCGTGAGAAAAAGAAATTAAGCCCTTAAACTGCCCTTAGAATTAAGGCCTTAACCTTAATTAAGGCCTTAAGGATTCTCAAGCCCGCATTTAAGGCCTTAAGGGCGAACACTGCTTCTGGCGAGCCATTTTGGTGAATTGAACGCGATCATGGGTTAGGACTGCTCGGGAAGACTCGGCATCGCTGTCCCGGACGTGATGTTTGCAATCACCAGACAAACCAAACATCAAACGAACATTTTCCTGAATCCTAAACCTCCCAAAGATGCTCCCCGAACCTCCGCTAAACCACCCAAGGATACGCGCCGACAACGTCTCACGCTGTATGACTGGATGACAGTCTTCGCCTTCGTCGACAATCACTCAGATATGACTCAGCAAGAAGTTGCGGCACATTTCAGGAGCTGGACAGCCGGCGCTCTTAATAGACAAATACTCCTCAGGTCAAATCCTCAATATCTTCTTAAACGACATTCATTTCCCCATCCCCAGGTCAGACAGGATACCTGACGACCTGAAGGGTATGATATCTGTAGCCCAGGAGTTCAACCTCAAATTTACAGCACTCTCAATTGACCGTGATGTCCAACTGGAGATGCCGATATGGAAGCACCCTGCTATCCGCCAACCACCTTATAAAAATACCTGCCTTCGAGATGCAGCAATTTGCCCCAGAAACCAACATGAGGTTCGGACGGTCAAAGACGCCCTCATAATAGCTACGAGGAAAACTACGGTGGCAAGACGGCCACACACAATCAACCCTAGTAGTGGCATCGCCCATAAAAACTGTGGATGCCCATCTTGCAACAGAGATCGAAATGAACTTGATTGTGTACACCCTGGGAAATGCATCGAGACCGCCCAGACATTGATAGACTGTATAATGCCAAAGTGGAATCCGCTAGCTCCAACGGCTGACCTTTGCGATGAGCTTGAACTGACAGCAGACGAATTGGAAGCTAACCAAGGAGAGATAGAAATTGATAAACCAATGACCTATGATCCAAACTTCAGATTAGCCAGCACCAAGAAGGGCTGGCGGATCTTCGCTGGGGATGATTCAATGAAGGAGATTCCGGCACGACGACAACTCCGATTGGAGCCAGTCCCTGATCAAATAACAGCCTTTATACATATCAAGGTCCTGCGTGCTGGTCAGTATGATCCTCAAATTATGGCAAGATTCAAAATTGTTTCTGATGAGCTCAATGAGGATGCAACTGTGAACCTCACATTTGACGATCCAACCATAAAAATCAACTTCAGATCAGGGATATTGGGGGCTACCCTCACAGTGCTGCAGAAAATCCCATGCAATGCCCCCTTACTACTATGCTCTTCATCCGACTTTCTGCTCAAAACTTTGATTAAAGAGAGAACAAAATCTGAAAATGACATGTTAGACCCAAGTTTCCTGCTCTTCAAAGCAGTATTTGCAGCGCTGAATGAGCGTGTTGCACGGACACAGTTCAAGCAGACAATGATTACTTTCCCTGTAACCGCAGGCATTCATTCATACCCTCCACTGGAGGTTGATACCCAAATCGATTTGATGTTCAGCTGCCCGGGTATTCTAATCTCACAAGGCTCACAGCGAATCTTTACAAAAGTCATTAAGGGCAGACACTCAGAGCCGTTCAGGAAGGCAACATTTATCAACTTAGATCGTATCCGGTGCTCCGTGCATGAAGTCTCTGATTACACTCCTACCGACGAAATGATTTGGAAATCTATACGTTCCACAAATCTGAGACGACTTCACCGTGACTTATTTTGGAAGTCGATTCACAACATTTTCAGAGTCGGTGACTTCTGGACACACATTGACAATCTTGAAGCTATTGCAGTCTGCCCGACATGTGGTGTCCCGGAGAGCCTTGAACACATTGCGATGGAATGTGATGCCTCAGGGGCAAAATTAATTTGGCAACTGACCGAGGACCTCTGGGCAATGAAATATTCAAACTGGCCCCCCCTCAGCTGGGGACTTATCTTGGGTTGCAACCTAGTTAAATTTAAACACTCAAATGGGAAATTGATCCCTGCTATGGGACGATTATTTGCCATTCTGGTATCCACAGCCTGGCACACAATCTGGAACATCCGGAATGATAAGTTTCTAAAGAACCCACACCGTAACATTACAGATGTTGAGATTCACAACCGATGGCTGAAATCTGTGAATTCCGCACTAGGACGAGATCGAATCCTCACCAATAAAATGAAATTTGGTAATCTTGCGCTGAATAAAGATCTTGTCCTAAGAACATGGAGTGGTCTACTAATGAACGAAGCTGCTCTGCCGGATGATTGGACTTACACAGCGGGGGTTTTAGTGGGTATACAGCCATTGACATTGAATGATCCAAGAAATGGGATAGGATAAATTTATTACGGCTGGAGTGCCAGAACGAGTCCTAGTGATGTTCTTGGCTTGGCTTGGCTTTGAAGCCATGGCTTTGGCTTGGCTTGACCTAGCTTTGGCTTGAGATTTCTGAAGCCAAAGCCAAAGCCATGGAGTCTGGCTTGGCTTGGCCTGGCTTTGGCTTAAGCCATGGCTTGAACAGTTATTTTCAAAACTCAAATACAGGGTGGAACTTGGGCAAGAAATGGCACACCATCCGGTCCATCCCTGTGATGGTCAATCAAATGGTTGAACATGCAAGACAAGGGCTTGTATGAGTCTTCGACAATGTTTAAACTCACAAGATAACATGAAAGTGTCCTCAGCAACTCATTGGTGGCTACTAAACCCCCGAATTCTCAATGTATTCGCTGAATATTCATATTCACGAATATTCGCGAATATTGCTGACTAAGCAACGAATATTCGCCATCAATATTCGTACGAATGAGAATATCAATTTCTAGGTTTCGGTGAATTTTCATATTCGCGAATATATATTCGTGCTACTCTTTACCGAGAACTAGTCCTAGTTATTCCATCTGTTCTTGCAATCCTTGGGGATAATTCAATGCAGAGTGAATTTGCCTGTAGGCTGTCATATCGGTTTCCATGGTAAATTCTTCTGTCGTGTGTGCTGGGTAAAGGGAGACCCAGAAAAATCTGACGAGGAAGACAATGAGGATGATGGGGATGACACCAGTGATGCCTCTTCTGGAGTGTCCGACTCAGGTGGGAAAAAAACAGGGAGCAGTGGAAAATCCAAGAAGAAAAAAACGAAGAAGAAAGATGAATCAATCTCTGATATGATCAGCAGGGTTGGCCAGTTCATGTCGGCAAGTACCCCAGTTATTACCTCGAGCCAGTTTCTGACTGCTCTGTTCCACAGACTGCCCGTCCCAGATTTCGACTTGAAAGTTGTCAAGAGCTGCAAGCACAATTCAAAACAGCCATTGTAGTCGGAGGTAAGGCTGGCTTTAAACGTCGCAAGACTCAATCTGGCATCAAAGATACATTCCAGGGTGTTTTCCTGGATCGTATATTTGATATTTCGACAAAGAGGGGTCGTACAAAACTTCAAAAGCAAGCAGACATCACGGCACTGCACCGTACTTTTTCTCAAGATATTACGAGTCCTGTATGGCGCATCAAAGGTGTGGATCACTGTCCTCGTGGTTCACTTCAGGCTGACTTCATTTCATGAAGACTTTGACCCACACCAAGACACCCCAGTCGAAATTCTTCATGTTATCCTGCTCGGATTTGTGAAGTACTTTTGGTGGGATGCAGTTGCACGGATAAAGGAATCTGACAAGGATGTTCTCATCTGTCGCTTGTCTTCTTTCAATGTCACGGGCCTGGGAATCTCGCCTCTACCTGGACATACTCTCGTGAACTATTCTGGGTCGTTGACAGGGCAGGATTTTCGCACCATTGTCCAGGCTGCACCATTTGTTCTCCAAGGGCTTCTACTGCCGGCCTACATCGAATTATGGACTGCACTCAGTGCTGTGGTTACCTTGGTTTGGCAGCCACATATTGTTGACCTCGACAAGCACACTGTATGTTCTTCCTTTTTGTTGTTAGTTCACCAGTTGATAACCCGAACAGAAGCAATTGGATGCTGCAATAAAGCACTTCCTAGATTGCACCTGCGGATTGACACTTCAGTGGTTCAACAAGCCTAAATTTCACGTTATCCTCCATTTACCGTCTCACATCAGGCGCTTTGGCCCAGCAATGCTATTTGCAACAGAGGGCTTTGAGTCCTTCAACACCCAGTAACCCTACAAAGTTTGTTTAAACAATCGGCGTCTCAACATAAAACCCCATATTCTTGAACTTTTTCTTGTCTTGTTTATTGACGACATCAGCAAATTGACAAGTCCTTTTCCAGAAGCTTACCGCGACTTTTCTTGTCTTTTGGAGCTTCTGGTTTTTTTGGTCAGTTTTTTTGCGACTTTATTTTGCTTCCGAATGACTTACAACTGAGTTTGATCTTTTCTCAGCTTTCTTCTTTTTTGTTCTTTGAGGTCTGTCTTTTATAAGCCATCGCACATTGATTCAGTTCCAATTCAATTCTTGTTCTAAATACCATAAAGCTGATATAATTATGCACTACATATGCGAGTATTTAAGAAGCGATCTCATGAGCATGATGATCAGCGTATTTGTTAACATACAAGGCCTTGAAAGCGTCCAAAGAATCAAAAAAATCAAATTCCGTATGGGTATAAAGTCTCGACCAGCGACACCAATAAGGTGAGCACCGCGGAGGAAACAATCAAGGTGAACAACGGCCAAGCTTGGCCCGCCATCACGAAGTGAGTCCGGTGTCACTATCCACATACCAGTGTCTGGACAGGGATGGTCGCCTCGTGCCGAAAACCAATGAATCAAAGCACATGGGTAATCAATTCTGCGATACTTGAAGCGGAATAGCACGCGAACACGTGCAGCATGAAGCCCCCGGAAGCCAGCAAGGTCTTTGTCATCCTCCATGAAAATACAATCGTAGCGTGGTGGGCCGCAGTACCACGATTTCGTTGCCCTTATCCGCTCGTGATGCATTCTGCCAATGCCGCTGACATCGCTAGGAGCATAGAATACCGCCCGTGCGGAATTGTAGAGGAAGATGCACTCGGAAAAATCAGGGCATTGGGCAAGAGGGATTCGTCCACTGGGTATAGGTGCATTTGGGTTGAGCTGGTCAAAGAGGAACCGATATATGAGCTCGTGAAGGCGTGGCTGCTCCATGTACAGGGCTAGCTCATGCAAGCAAAACCAAGTTCTTGACGAGGTTCTCCCAGATCAGGTGCATGAAGTCGAAAGGGAAGGAGTGAGGGAAAGAGAGGGACTTCAGGTAGGAGAGAATAGGAACTCCTTTCACACCGTACTTCTTAGCAAGCCGTTCCGCTTCAGCTTCCACGTCTTTCCCCTGAGAAATTATCTCCTCCTCTGAACGCAGCAGCAGATTGTTGGGATCATACACCTGAATGGCGGTCGGATCCTCCTGAAAATCCAGATGGCATTATAGTCAAAAAGAATGAGGGCACCTTTGTGCACAAGTTGTGCAAAATTATCGATATTTCTTTTTGGGGGGGGGGAACATATTTATGAATAGGGATGGGCACAGGTCCGGGTCCAGTAACTCCAGTTTGACTGTTCCGGACTCGAACCCGGAAAACCTGCGGGTCTACAGGTTGTTCCTACAATTCGATGATTCTTCCGGCGTGCTAATCGGTATGCTAGTGTTTACCGTCTTGGAGCGACTGGACCCGTTGCCGAATTCGCGGTCAAAAAATTCCGTTCCCACCGAGGAGTGCAGCAGAAGGATCTGGATGTGGCAACTGCAGAGTGGGAAAAAAGGAAGGTGAAGATGGCCGCTCGTTAGACATATAAACCCTTGTTTCCCTATTGCCAAATGTTGTGAATTTCGCTCGCCGATTTCGCGCTTTTGATTACATAAGCACAGGCACCCCCGTTTCCTCTGAAATGAAAATTTTCTCTACTAAACTATGCTATGTTCATGCCAAAAACCGAGTCTTGAAGGGCTCCGGTCAAAATTCCGGTTTGACATGAAGTGATGTCTGCTACCATACGTACTTCAGCCGCATCTTCTCGGGCATCTGTCGTGCATCCATGGATTTCGCCACACCAAAACCGAAGGGAACACACGGTGGGAAGCGGGTCGGATCTGGGCGCAAGAAGAAAGATACAACCCTGGGAAATCCACCACAAAACCCGGGAAACTCGCAGCGTAGAAATCCCTCCCATCCTGTGCAGACAAGTTCTATCCGTGCAACCCCTGCCCCCATTCCTCCCCAGTCAGCAGCCCCATTCTTTGGGCCGTACAATACTCATCAAGCGACACCACTTGGCAACCCATTCACCAACTCCGCACATATGGGAAGGCGAGAATGCACAACCCTTGCAACCAGGATTTGATGCTGATAATGGTATACAGTGTCCTCTTTTTATGTTACTCAACTCACACTTACTATTGTTGGCAGCAATTCGGTCACGCATTTCGCCAGCAGAGTTTGACCAGCTTGCTGAGCAGCTGCAATTCATCAACGAAAACAATGAGTATGCGGACATCGCCTCTGGCGATAAGGCGATTAATGACAGTCTCGTGGATGCAATTCTCGAGGCTTCTGGCACCGAACCGACGACCGAGCAGGTGGACAATAATTCCTCGGAGGCAGTAAACGACTCAGTCCTGCAAAACCAGTTCACTGAGCTAAGAGCGAAGCTTTCCCGCGAAATCACAAAATATGGACAGCCCTTATGCTACCGCCACGGCGATTTCTACGACCGCCCACCCCATCCAGTATTCGCACTTCATCGCAGTACAGGTAGCAAAGATGGGCTTGATCCCACCAAGCTTTATGCACGTGACGTCTTTATATGGATTCCATCATTGCTTCCTGGCGCACCTGAACGGTTCAAATGTGATTGCGGAAAGCCACTCTCTCGAAACGGTAATTTTGTCTTCGAAATTCCGTACCACATTTCTCATTGGGTTTTCAGGTTTCATTGACGACCCGATTGCACGCCGAGTCCGCTCCCTCCCCGTCGATTTTTTCCTCTTAACCAATCGGTTTGTCTGTAATCCTCGGCGGGAGCAGGAGGTCGACCGTGGTTGCGGTAAAAGTTATCAAGGCACGGACCCATGGGCTACACAAATTATTTTCCATTATGAAGATTTTTGACACCGACTTTCAACGTGAAATCCGAAAGTGCCTGTAGGAAATTTGATGGACGATTGAATAAGTACTCGTAACATCTTATAAGTAGCAGAAATGTTTATCATGTACACTTGTCCGAAGCGCAGTGGTTAGATATTCACCAGCTACATGTATTTAAATTCCTGTGCGGAGATTCGAGATGGATGATGAGAACTGAATTGGTAAAAATCAGTTTGCTCCATCCCCCAAGAATCATTTATTCCCCAAGAGTCCTGAACAGGCCTGAAGCTGGGAAGATTGAGAGTTCATGCCGCTGTATGGAATTTGGGACTCCCAGTTAGCTAGTGCGTTCTCCACAAGCTCCATTCGTCGACTGATATTAAGAAGCTGGGACTCTGCGTTTGACATTCAGATAACGCTGTACACCGCCGATGTATCGAATACCAAGTGTTTGTGTCGTGCCAAGTGTCTTGCAGGTGGGAACGGATCGCTTCCGAGTGTTGACGTCCGAAGACGTGCACTGATTATTTGTTCTCCTGTACGGTGAGTGGTACTGCGCGCCTCAATGCATTGGTTTCGCCTTACCCACAAGATTTACAGGCTTCCCATGGATGAGCACGGTCGCATCGGATCTTCTTTTGCCAACACCGCAGGCACGCCTGTTTAGTGGTAAGTGGTGAATGTTGTGGCCCCTGAAGACCCACACCTGTTTCCGGGGACACTCAGGCTGGACCTTGGGCATGGCCTGGAGGACTGACAGATGACTTCGTACAGGACCATTCTATGGGAATTTATAGTCCCACTCTTAATCCAAAGAGGAAATCCGAAGAAACATTTACCGGCCCCGGGATCGCACATTTGTGTGGACCCAATTTTAATACAATCCGGTCCGAGGCGATGTTCTTCTATATCACGATTGGAATGAATCGAAGGGACTACTGTAGTACTTTTTGCCGGTACGCGTCTGTGAGATGCAGAGAACGGCGTACGTGGGTGATGCCATCCGGTGTTGCTAGGTTTGGAAGGCACAGCCACGAGCGACCCAGGAGGAGCGATCATGCGCTCATAACTATTTCATGGAGAGGATTTATAGTCCCACCGGAGATCCCTTCCCAGAGCGCATTTGTGGACCCGATTTTCATACAATCTGGTCGGAGTCGGTGTTCTTCTACACCCACAATAAATTAATTTCGGATCTCCCACCAAGTCATGTGTACGAAGGAGACTGGTATTTTGTACCTCACACCGAGTCATGGATACGAAGAAGTAGTGTCTTTCGCCGGTCGCGTGTGGGAGAGGTGGTGTACGCGGTTACTAGGGATGGTCACGGGTACGGGTCAACCCGGCGGGTTTCCGGGTCGGGTCGGCCCGGGTACGGGTATGGTGGCGGACCGAACTTCGTGACAAGTTTGAGTCCCGATTTGGTAATCCCTACTACAACCTCAGTTCTAGTCATAATACTCTGTAACTGTGGGAAAAGCATCAAAAGAAGCTGGTCTCAACATCTATTGGAGCAGAATATTAAAAAACTTGAATTATGTTTTTGCCACTTCGATTTCGCCGTTTGATTGCGGATCAGGCGGGCCGATGGCTGTGCCGCGCCATCAATTGCCATTTTGCGCCTCCCCGATGTCCACAGGCCTCATCCAGGATGCCCAGAAGTAAAAAACAAGCAGTGCATACTCAGAGGGGCTCTGCAGGCACATTTACATCAAATCAAATCCATCCACCCGACCAATCCTCTTCTGGCCATTACGAAGATGATGATCTGGCATGGGAATCTGCCAGCAGCGACGAGGAGCCCGAGGAACTCTCCGATTCTGAATGGGAACGACTCCCACGTCCGATGACATTTGAAGAGAGACTGGAGAAACGTATGGTCCAACGGGAAAAAGCCGAGCAGAAGCGTCAAGCCGCCGAGATGCGAAGTGCCGAGCAGCAACTGGCAGGGCCGAAATATAGTCAGACGGGTGGGTCCCTTGTTAATAAATGTCATCCGTGGTCTATGGTAATTTTCTCCAAGGCAAAAAACGTGGCCCATATGGTATTGGAGGCATGTCGGAGCGCACAGCACGGGAAAAGCGCAAGAAACTCAAAGAAGACTACGAAAAAGGCTTGCTCAGCATTTCCGAGGTCGAATTTCAACGGCAGATGGCTGCCCTTACCCCACAGAACACTGCCCCATCCAATAAGCAGGCCACAATTACCGACATGTTCCGCAAACGAACTCGGCCTATCTCGATCTCATCTGATGATGAGGTAGAAATCTCCTCAGCTTCCCATGTTACTCCCGCTAAGCGCCATAAGGGCGACGGCAGCGAAGCTTCTTTAAACCACACCTCGACGGCGCTTCTCCCGACGAAGAGCTAGGAATGTACAATGTTGATGATGGTGGTAATGACAGCGACGAGGAGGATGAGAGACCAGTTGATTGTTGCATGAGGCGTTTACTCTCACATCAACCGGATTTTGCGGGGAGAAATCTCAGCTAGAACTGGTTAGCATCTTGATTCTTACACTGAGATTGGTCGACTCACCATGAAATACACAGCTTATTGAGGCCGCTCCAGGCATGGTCTGCCATTTCCTGCCAAAATTCCATCCGGAGATGAACCCGATCGAATATTTTTGGGCCTGGATCAAGCGCTACTTTCGTGAGCGGTCAAATGGTCAGTGGCAAAAATCCAAAGACCTTGTTGAAGAAGCTCTCCGTGCCTGTCCACTGCCCACCATTCGAAGATTTTTCGACGTGCAGATCGGTATGCCAGTGTCTATCGCCATGGAGTTACAGGACCTGTCGCCGAGTTGCTGTTAAAAGGTACCGGTCTCACCGCGGAGTGCAGAAGCGAGAGATAGAAGTGGCGGAGGCAGAGTGGAAGAAGAAAGTGAAAATGGGTATCATATAGGCCATGTTCCTACACACAAAAAAAGCAGTCTTCCAACCTCATCTTCCTATACACAAAAAAAAAAAATTCCGCCCAAAATTTCGCCGTTTTGAACCCTAAATTAGGAGTACCTCCGATTCTTCTGAAATGAAGAATTTGCCTATAAACTACCCCCTAGTTCCTTCCAAATCTCAAATCTGGAAGGAATCTGATCAAAATTCCGGTGTGACATGAAGTTTTGGCTGCCACCATACGGGTCCCAATTTTAGTAGACCCGAAACCCTTCGGGTACACCGCGGGTCTGGGAACATCGAATTTGTTATGGAATTTAACTCATTTCAGGGCAGTTGGACATCACTACCAGCTATCAAAGGTACTCCCAACCTTTTGTTAAGCACCCGATGCATTTAAAAACCTTAATTAGTCAACATATTTCATGTTTAAGGTGTTCAACCTTCCCGGCAGGCTTCGGCAGGCGTGATCCGATCAATTCGGACAACCCGTGGACAACCCGTAGACCCTATACGTTCCACAAATTTGAGACGAACCCACCGTGAATTATTCTGGAAGTTGATTCACAACATTTTCAGAGTAGGTGACTTTTGGACACACATGAATAATCTGAAGAATTTCTGTTTGTCACACATGTGGCATCCCCGAAAACCTTGAGCACATAGCAATGGAGTGTGATGCATCGGGCGCAAAATTAATTTGGGGACTGACCAAGAAACTCTGGGCCACGAAATACCCCATGTGGCCCTCCCTCAGCTGGGGCCTTGTCCTCGGTTGTAACCTTGTTAAATTCAAACACTCAAATGGGAAAATTATCCCTGCTATGGGACGATTATTTGCCATTCTGGTATCTACGGCCTGGCACACGATCTGGAAGATCCGGAACGATAAGGTTCTGAGAACCCACACCGTAACATTACAGACATTGAGATTCACAACAGATGGCTGAAATCCGTGAATTCAGCACTGGGACGAGATCGAATCCTCACCAATAAAATGAAATTTGGTAATCTTGCACTGAAAAAGATCTTGTCCTAAGAACATGGAGTGGTCTACTAATGAACGAAGCTGCTCTGCCGGACGATTGGACTTACACAGTGGGGTTTTAGTGGGTATACAGCCATTGAAATTGAATGACTCAAGAAATGGGATAGGATAAATTACTAGGCTGGAGTCCACACTCTGGTAATTGTGCGTAATGGCATTTCCTCCCTGGACAACTTTCCCGGCATTAACTAGAACTTTCTAGTAGACCCAGCGGATGACTTTTTGAATGCTTCTGCAGACTGAATTTCATTATCCCAAACGCTCCAACAAAAAAAAAAAAATGTGATCAGTCACGTGATGTTCCATCCAATAGGATTAGGAGCCGGTGACAGGAACCATACGTCCGTCAGGCCTTCAGGCCCAGTGAGCAAGGCGTCGAGCCGGATCGAGTGAGAAAGAGCGAGAGCGAGTGACCTATCTCGCTCAATAAATTCGAGCATATATCAATCTCCCTCAATTTTATTTGATGGGATATGAGCGCCGTTGAGGGATATCGAGGGCCCGTTGAGCACATACGTACGTGATGTAATATAGCTTCGGGGAATTATCCTGCTGATATTCCAGTTGTTTTGAGGGGAAAAAATCCATATATTAAACAAAAGTATGTAGGAACACCAACACCCCAATACCTATCGCACCAGTGCACCAGCACCCACTCCCACCCCGTGTTCAGCGCCGTCCGTGCATGGTCCTCATAGCCATCATTTGCGATGCTTGAGTAGAATTAAATCTAGCTTGATGGTTGCAAGGTAGGACGTGTCACACAATGACAAACATGACCAAACGCAATTTGCGCAATCTGCGCAATTTGCACACGCTGACTAATATAACAACTGTAGCGCGCTTTGCGGCAGAGCCCACTAACTTGGGATCATATAGCATTTCCATTGTAGATTTCCGTAACAATCTTTGTACTACATGGCTACGGTATGCGCGGCAGAGGAGCAAACGAGTAAACAGAGTAAACACGATCGAGCTCGATTGCGGAAAGTGTTCATGTCAGCAAAATAAACTCACGTGGGGTTTTACAGAGGGAGACGATGCACTGCACTCACTGCATCCCCTTACAGGCTTGTCCAGCTTTCAGTCGGAAATCCGGTCCATACCATTACCGGAATTTCGCCGTTACTCAATGTACATTATTACTTCATTTGACAACTGAGTTGTCCCACCCATTTATGCACAGGATGAGTCCATAGATTGTAACATTATTATTAGGGTAGATACAATGGCTAGGATGGGATAATCGGGTGGAGGTTGGCAGATAACAAATATAATGATTTAGATTGTGCGCATGATGATGAGACGCGTACACCTCACTTCCACCAAGCGCGAATGCTGGGGATGCTCCCACCGGACGTAGGAGACTGCCCACCGGATGTGGGGAGTAACCACCGGATGTGGGCAGAGCGTGAAAGCACCCACCGGGTCTGGGGGAGTTGGGGGATTCGGGCCGGCCCTGAGAAAACATTGAAATATGAATAAAGAAAACAGAGACGACACATGACTCACCATTAAAAAACGGGGTTGCCGATGCGGCCGTGGATGCACCTGCTGAAAGGAATATAAACAATATGAAGTGACGGAGAGATGATCAAACACACGTACCAAACAGGTTTGGGATATAAGAGATCTCGCAGACTAAAGGCATCCCCCGGGAGTTCGCAGCCGTGATCAAGGTACCACTTGCACACAGAGGTAATCCAGTCTACACCTAGGGAGACAGCAGTCTGCTGGTCAAAGGAAAGAGCACAAGGTAAGCGGATGCTAAGAGATTCGATTGGGCCGCAGTCGACAGCATAGTAACCGAGGAAGCCCAGGGAGGTAGACCCAAGACCAGACGAGACAAAAGCAATGGAGAGAAGTTTTGAGGCAGAAGGGGGAGATGACAACTCGGGAGGTCCAGACACCATCCACAAGGACAGACATTGGGGCGGCGTCGAGGTGAGATGGTGGGGGGAAGAAAGAAAATTGACGTGGCTGCTTGGCTGTAGGTTCGGAGCAAGCCTGTCCCGGTCCGGCGTGCTGGACTATCTCGGAGAGAGGCTTGCCGCAAACCGTGAAAAAAGGGGATTTGTTGGAAGTCGAATATCTACAGCAGTTCTGATCAGAATCGCTCAGTAAAGAGCTAAAGCGCTTATTCGATTGCGTCCTTTCAATCTATCAACTCAGTTCTGACATAGGCGTCTCCAGACCGTTGTTAATCGGTGTTTTTTGGGAAGGGTCATTTCGCAGAAATCGGCATCAAACAAAATATGTGTTCATTGTATTCCGTACGTTTTATGGGCTCTATGAAACCATGGAGTCCTACAACAATATTGTTCACCAAAACTTAAGCGATTCACGGGCTTTCTGGCTTAGAACACACACTTCTCTCTGAACATCCATTTTGGGAAAGTGACCCACGACACGATGAAATGGGTGAAAAGAATATTAGCATGATGTTAGTGGTTTAATCATGTGTGAGAGGGTTGAGACTGTTTTTGGTCCCAGTCGACATGGGAGGCAGACGGAGAGGCCGGGAGAGACACAATGTGATGCTGACAAATCATGCCCACAAACTGGTCTCTTTTTGTCCTGCTCTAGAAAGTTGATTCTGGGACCGTTTGATACACTTAAAAGGTGGAGACCTATCGTAATTGACGTCCACAACAATTCTGTCTCCTCAAAATTATTTTAGACTGTCAAAATAACAATTTAATGCGGAAGTCTTTGTTCAGAATACACTTTCTCCATAGCTACATCAACGTCCGAATAATAAGGCTCTCGGGCAGTAAAAGTCAAATCTGAGGAGGCTATCTTATGCCAATTGCTAATAAGAACAAATTATTCTAAGTGACCCAGAGATTTGACGCATTTGCTGTCGCAGGAGAACGCGCCGAACACATCCCCATTTTTTCTGAGTTTGAGACAAGCCCCTTCTCAGAAGGCGCTGCGAAGCATGTGCTGGTCATGTGAGCTGAGAAGGCGGCTTGATCCGAACCTAGCTTGGCTGTGGGCGTTGACAGGTTTCGACAGGCCGATGTGGCAGATGGCTACCAGGGCGACGTGGCAGCTAAATGGGGCCATGTTTCTCCCCATTAGGGTTTTGTTCGCCCCATTTGACTGTTTGTTCATGATTTCCGTGAGAAATGCATACTTGAAAATTAGGGCGCTACAGGACCCACTACCTAAAGTTAGTGGGCATTATCGCCCCTTTGGGCAGACTTGGTTCCTTCGGGTTTCCCCGATGATCTGTATGCGACTAGTGTTGCCGCGAGGTGGAGGTACCTCGAGGTGAGTTTCACGGACCATTGCCATATATGGCACCTCGAGGTGGTCACCTCGGCTCCGCTCGAGGTACCTCCGAGCTCGTTTGATGCACTTTCCTTTCACGGTCGCAAGCGTTCTCCGCACTCACTGTACTTCCAGCCTTTTTCTGGTGCCATTATTATTGTAAATCACTGTATTTTCTGTGTAAACCCACCAGGCGTACCTATTAACCATTGCCGCAAAAAATCACGGTGATGTCATTAGTTTGCACCTTCCGGAGAGCGCAGAAAGTGAGTGAGAGACGGGGTCGATTAGAAGTCCTTGAATGCACCCAAAAAATCTCAAAATTATTTGAACTGCTCTCTCAGAGGTAAAGAATTTTTTGCAAGTGAGAATTGTAAGAAAAAACGAAGTATTGGGGCCCTGGTCCCGTTATGTTACTTCAACCCAATTAGGCTCTATTGATCAGTGCAACCCTGCGCAAACCCACTCCCTGACCCATTAACCACCGCCAATCTCGCATCTACCCTCCAATGCATCAGATTAACTTTCGAAAGTTAAAGTTAACAATATCTTTAACCAGAGCGGTAAATGGCATTGAGGCGTCCCATATGCGTTTAATAAGCTTTTAGAGACCCCGCGCCGTATATGAAGCACTCGCCAGTTGCTGATGGAGTTTTTCCGTCTATAGTTCCCACCAAGAACCGGGTGGGATGTTGAATCACAATCCAGACAAATCCCGGACCGGGAACTTCGATTTGCTTCCTCGAAAATACACAGGACTTGCGTGGAGGGAGCTATAGAACACCCAAAGATAGTTTGTAAGCATATTAAAGGAAGGTAGACTGTCGGAAAAGCCGTCTAACTGGTCTATTCAACCTATTGGCAACAAGGACTGTCAGGCGTCGGGCCTATCCTACTGGTGTAATTGTAAAATCAATAAATTGAGACTTTTTCTACCATCAGATACAGTGAAGTGTAGGATATGGTCCCATGCTCCCCAGTTCAACTGATGGCAAGCTATATGCTGATCAAGTTTTGCTAGTATTGATGGGTAGGTGTTCGCACACGATTACATCAGTAATAGTGCAATTTCCTTTACGGGCTTTCGCGCTTTTTAGCCCGTTCGCTTGTGCGCAAGCTTGTCAGACAGAAAAGCCCCACAAGTGAAACAATCAGAATGATATTGTGACGAGGAGCTTGGGGCTGTTCTCGGCACACGGAAGTCGGGTGGTCGAACCGACAAGATAACTGGCGTAAGGATAGAATTGACCGAAGGCCTAACTACGTACATACGGGTATTTATACTACGATCTTGTGGCTATGTAAATAATGTGGAATGGAGGTAAGGAATGTGATGTGATGAGTGCGGGGTATAGTCCGTAAGGCGGTAAAAGATAGTGATAAGCCACAGGGGAAGCAAAGATAAGATAAAGAGATAATCAAGACGGCGTACTCGATCAAGTACGTGGTTCGAAGTCGTACGCGTGGGAAAGCGTTCCGTTACATACGCCCTCCAGGCCGACGCCACAGGCGACGGCCTAAGCTGCAGAGGCAGTGGTGAAGGTACTGGCATCTGCCATGTTCTCGTCCTCCCTGTGGCGTCCGCGTCTCCTCCCAGTGTACCACTATCGAAGCCCAAGGCAAGATGAGCGGTGTCCTCGAGAAGTTGGGCCGCAGCGTCGAAACTGCCGGCACCAAACTCGTAAGGAGAACCCATATGGTAAGGCGATCCCGCCATAGAACCTCCAGCAACAGAGCCCGCTAGGGAGCCGACGAAGGAGGAAGGGACAGGGGAAATCGAACCCAACGTCGAGGAAGAAGAACCGATGTTGGTATGCCGTGTCTAGCGGAGGAAAAGGAACCGGTGTCGTAATTGGAAGTGGAGCCAGAAGTGATGGTGGCGGCATTCTCGATGTTCGAGGTGGAGGGAAGGGAAGCGATGGCGGCAAGCTGGGCAGGCAACAACATCCTGCACAACAGCAGAGGCAACATGCATAGTAGCTGCAGCCTCGGCGTCGCGCTCATGCTGGCGCTGGCGCTCAGCGCGACGAGCCTGGAACTCCTCCTCCTCCTGGGCCCGCTTCCGGTTCAACGCGGCCTTGTTCGCAGGCGAGTTGATGTCGGGAAGCCCTGCGAAGTTCCGCTTGGCAAGCCTCGACTGCTCCGCATACCGGAAGCGATTCACCTCGCGATTCTGGAGTGCACGCATCTGGTTGTTGTACCACAAGAGTGGGGACCTGCGTAAAGCCGTCCCGGACGGTCTCACCCGTCTCGAGGTCTGAATCGCGAACAAGGAAGTGGCGATGGTCGCAGGCTCGAGGTCAGGAAACGGATATTTCACGCGACCCTCGATCTCGCTCCAATAGGCCCAGCAGAGGCCCGAGTGCTTGCCAGCCCGATCCTTGTCATCACGATTCATGAAGTCGATGAACTCGCGGTAGCCAACGGGATTAAAACGATGAACGATCGTGGCATGGTGCAGAAGGGTGTTGTGCACGACATACAGTTGGACCTGGTGCGCAGAGATCATCAGGAATGGGCCGTCCTCGATGAGCCGAGCCAAGAAAGACAGTCTGTCGTAGCGAATGAGGCGGGCATGTTCCAGATTATAGCGGTGGTACTCGCGAGCGAGGCGGTCCAAGTCAAATTCCCCTGTGAGCATGTTGGTGACGAAGATGCGGCGCAGGAAAGTGGGGATTAAAGTAAGCGAGGAAACAGATTCCTCGTTCTTCTTATCCGACGTCTCTATTGAGATACTTCCGGCCATCAGCGCTTCCTCGTGGTTCGGTGGTTGTCCCAATCCGTAACCTAATTCCTTGATGTCGCTTATACCTTGTGTTTCTAGGTATTCGGGCAAAGCGGTCAGGGACCGTGCCTGATCATAAGACATCCACGTCTTATCTCCGGTTTTCCACAGAATCTGGAAGAGGGACTCGGTGCGTCGGCCATAGTGGCTGACTATGCGATCCACAGCCCACTCGTTTGTCTGGTATTCACTGGTAATTCCCAGTTGGCACTCCAATCGTCCTGGGAACCTATGATCGTCATTCGGGATGTGAATGCGCAACAATGAGGCATGGAATACATCATGGACCCCTCGTTGTTTCATGTTCGGAGGTAAGTCAATCTGGAATGAGTTATTCCCAAAATCACGACTGATCTTGTACGGTCCAACGTATTTGGGGATTAATTTCCGCGCTAGACCTTTTTCAAATTTGATGTTCTTCGCTGAGAGGTAAACCAAGTCTCCTTCTGTGAATGGCGCGATCTGACGTTTTCGGTTCGCATTCCGGGTTTGTTTAACCCGAGCTGCAATCATGCTATCATGTGCAGACATGATTGCAAGACGGCGTTGTAGGGCGAACGTTGCGACCCCGGGAAACTCCTTGTTGCGATCTACATTCCATAGCAGAGATCTCGGCATTCGGCCGGTGTTCAAGAAGAAAGGTGCATAGCCCGTACTCTCGGAGCGTGCTGAATTCATCGCAAATTCAACCATGGGTAATTTGGACACCCAGTCGCGCTGTTTGGGTTCAATACACTGGCGTAACATTTGTGTTACGGTGCGGTTGGCTCGTTCCGTACCTCCATCCGACTCGGGATGGTACGCGCTGGACATATTCAGCTTTACACCGATTAACTCGTGCAAGCGCCTCCAGAACGTGCTAGTGAATAGAACGTCTCGGTCGCTCACAATTGACTTGGGTAAGCCATGTAGTTTATAGATTTCCTCGAAGATTAACTCAGCCATTTGCCTTGCCGTATAGTTGATACGGCCAGGAATTAGATGAACCATCCCGGTGAGCAAGTCTATCACTACCGTAATGGAGTTGAATGTCGCGTCGCGGTTCTTGGATTCAGGTAACGGCCCGACAAAGTCCACGCCAATGGACTCCCACGGTTGAAGTGGAGGGTTCAATGAGTACAATAAACCGTAAGGCTTTTGGTTACTCGGCTTGCTTTGCTTGCACGTATGACACGCCTGGCAATAGCTGTATGTGTCGCCAACCATGTCCTTCCACCAGACGTGGTCACGAAGATAATCCAAGGTCTTCTTTGGCCCGAGGTGAGCTAACACTGAGTGAGCTTCAGAGATAATAATCTCCGACAGATTGCGTCCATGATAGGTAATATGAGGGATGCAAAGAACACGGCGGTCCGTCTCTTTCAAGAATATCAGCCCATTCTCGACTTCGAAGTTGCGGTATGCTTTGGGACTTTCCAGTATCGTCTTAAAGAATGGATCGTCCCCGTACTTATTCGCCACAAACTTAGAGATTTCAAGACCTTTCCAGCCACCATTCACAACTTGAAGTAGCGACTCATCCATCTGTTCAAGCTCTTCTGCTATTTCAGAACTGAGTTCGTCTGGTGCACGTGGTTCAGAAGGCGTTTCAGGAACGGTTTTGAACGGCGTTTTGGGAGTATTTTTTGGTGTACCCCCGCCCTCCTTTGGGTTGCCTAATAAGTTCGACCCAAATTCAGCCTGATCAGCTGAAACGGCCTTAGAACCTTGTTCCGTCTTGGCGCGTCGAGCCATAGACCTCGTAACACGATCACTCGTGAGTGCAGCTGCCTCGCCGCCTGCGAACACAGGCATCGAGATCGAATTGAGCTCAATGCCATCGTTATCAACCACATCGTGGTAAGTGTATTCGGAGCGCGAGCGCACGGTTCCTGGGGCTTCATTCGAGTATATGCGTGAAAGGGCATCGGCCAGGACATTTTCAGTCCCTGGCACATATTTGACCTCGAAGTCGAAGCCAGATATCTTTTCAACCCAACGAGCTTGCCGTCCCGACAAGTTCTTCTGGTTCACAAGGTGAATTAAACCTTTGTGGTCGGTCACCCACGTAAATCGACAGCCCTGTAGGATATCTCGGTGCCTCAGCATCGCTTCAACACCAGCGAGCATCTCTATCTCGTGTACAGGGTAATTTTGTTGGGCTGGGTTCAACTTGGCGGAGAAAAAGGCGGCTACTTTAGCGCTTTTCCAGTCCGCACCCTGGCAGACAACTCCTGCGATGCCAGAGCTACATCCATCCGTAACCAAGAAGATGGGCGGCCTTCCTTCTTCGTACTGGAGTGGTGTGCGGTGGTGGTTGCGTCCCACATGCACGGTGTGCTTGGTATCCTCAAAAGCTCGTTGCTGAGTATAACCCCACCGAAAAGGCAGCGAGTCACTGGTGAGTTCATGTAGAACACCCATGGAAATCCGAACTTGGGCCAAGTCCTCAGCTAAATATCCGACAGACCCAAGGAATCCTCGAAGGAGATCACGATTGGTTGGAACTTTCCATGCCCACTGAGTCGACTTTATCGGGATCCATACGGATGCCGTTGTCGTTCACAACTCTTCCGAGTACCTTGAGTTCAGGGGCCAGAAGCTGAAGCTTCTTTGCGTTCAGATAAAACTTCTGCTCCCGCAGTACGTCGATGATTTTCTTTACATGTTCAATATGTTCCTTTAAGGTGTTCGAATAGATGACAATATCATCGAGATACACATCCATGAAGACCCCAAGGTATTCCGAGAATAAGAAGTTCATCAGTGACTGGTAGGTTGCGGGAGCATTGCAATCTCCCTGTTGAAGAACTAAGCTGACCATGTTTCCGTCTGGCGTGCTCATAGCGGTCCGTTCAACATGTTCAGGAACGACGCGTATCTGCTCGTACGCGTCCTGGCCGTCGATTAAAGATCTGAACTTGCACCGTGCTACGCGGCGCAGAATCGCTTCCATGTCAGGTAAGGGAGACGTCATTTTGCGCGTATTTGCATTGCGGGCACGCAAGTCAACCACAACTCGCAACCGCGGTGGGTTGGACTTGGGTTTTGGAATGAGTAGCATGGGTGCGGTGTTACCAGCATTGAAAACTTTCCAGCGCCCCGAATTGAGGTACGCTTTCCGCTTTTCGTCCCATTGAGGTCTCAGAGCTTCAGGGCATCGCGATGCACGCCAAGGTAAAATCTTAGACTCTTCAATGAACGGAATCGTGTGATTTATTGCTCTCAATGGCGGTAAAGGAGTATCTGATGCAATGCGACAAATCGGTTCCGCATATTCCAACAACTCCTCTCGTGCAGCTTGCAGTACGTCTTCTTTCAAGGTAGTCGCCCCTGCAAGAACTCGCGAGGTGGCAACTCCTTCCAAAGGTAAGACATCAGAACTTCCGACTAGGACGCGCGCAGGGTTAAAACCAATGCTCACCTTATGTTGATAGAGCCGCGGTTCCCAGAATCATGTCGTATCCGCTCAGGTTGGCAACAAAGAAGGTGCGCGCGGCATTTATGTCTTGATACCGGCAGTTCACCGTCACTGAGTGGTTGATTTTCGACCGCGATCCTTGCACCGCTAACTGCAGAGTGATCGGATCGGTCAACTCGGTCTTCTTCAATCTCAGTTGATCGCAACTGTAGTTGAGATTAGATCACCAAGCGAGCCCGAATCGACTAACGCGCGAACAGGGCTGCCGTTCACCAGGACCACAATGATAAGTGGTTTAGCAACCACCCTTTCTGGAGTGCGAGGCATAGACGCTGTGCGAGCTATTCCCTTGATGCTTCCTGGTGGTACTTGGACACCCGCACACGAGAGTAAAGCTTCTTCCTTGAATACTTCGAATTCCGGACCTAAATATCCGGACTCTCGAGTCTCTGTCCATCCGTGACTGAGAGCATTATCCCTCAAGGTGAATTTGAGCTTTCGTTTCCGAACCCAGTTCACCAGGTCCAGCCTCGGGTTCATCAGAATATCTTCCGAGATATCTTCATGCAAATCATCATCCCCAAACGGAATCGTGATGCGGTAGGTGCTCGGGGAGTCGTTTTCCAACGCCCGAGGTAATCTCTCTACCAGCAACTGTCCGAAAGAGGGGATCTCACGACGTATCTCTTCAAAATATTGCTCCACCCCACTGGCAAGTAACTCATCCACAGCGACACTATGAAGGTCAAAAGGGACATAATCGACCACATCCAATTGTTGTGCCAGAATGCTGGCGTACCAACGTGCGATTTGGAAGTGGGGAACCTTCAGGAAAGCGAAGGGTAGGATGGTTATCTCGCCCGAAAATGAGTCGTGAATCTCATAGGAGTCTTCTGAAACTCTGATGACCTCGAATCGTCGGGTGTCTCGTCGCTCATCCGCCCAAGACACCTGTTCATCTCCAGGAAATGGTTGGAGGAACTCGAGGAGAGCAGCCGAGCTCTCTCCCAAGATATCACCGATTCGATGCGCTCGAGGAAGGGGATTTCGCAATCTCCTTTCTTGTTCAATGATGGTGTTCCCACAACCGCAACCGACTTTCAAAGGTCTCTGTTGGGTCACCGTAAATGCGAATTTCCGGGTCCAGGGCGTCAGGTATGCTAGATTCACTCTCGGAATCGCTTACTTCTTGTAAAGGCGGTAGGTCTTCATCCTCTGAGATAAATTCAGGGTCCGTTGCAGATACCGACAAGAAATCATATTCCTCGGCATCGCTATTCCGAGCGCGAGTGGCGAGATAATACCAGGCACCAAGATCGAAGTCTTGGTCCCTGAGTTGCGATTTAGGCAATGAAACCTCAAAATTGAGTGCATTGTCTTGAATAACAAGCATGCCGTTGGTATTTTCGCTAACCTCGAACCTATCAAACTCACAGGGAAATAGCTGGGATAATATGATCATTGCTCCGTTAAGCAGCGCGTCTCCGAGCTCGAGAAGATATCGTTCCTCTCGAGGGACATCATTTGGCCACAAGCCCATTTCCTCGTGCCGCTTGCCAGCGTACCAGAGTCCAGGACAGAACTCCGGGCCTTCCAACAGCGCAGAGTTGATGAGTACATCAATCCCAGTTGCATCATCGAAGATGATATGCTCATTGTCATTGAGACGACACACGCCGAACCGTTCTTCACTGAAAACATCGTCTTCTGACATCAGTTCGTCGCCAGGGTAAGGCTGGGCGAATTGAAGGGCAAGCTTAAGATTCATCGCAAATAAATCTCCAATCGTGGTTTCGGGAGGTTGGTAAACTGGTGCGTTATGGAGGTCGATTGAAGTCTCCAAAACTGGTTGAAAACTATCGAATGGACCCCCGCCCTCCTCGGCTTCCATACCATCGACCAGAACGGCCATGGTTTCAAGAATCTCCGTGCTCTCATAGAGAGATCGGTTTGATTCAGATGTGGATGCAACCGTTATCGTAGCCGCGTTGGAAGAAATTCCTGGTGGCTTGCCTTTCTTTTTCGAGATCACCGTCGATGTCTTGGGGCAGTTCCGAGAAAGGTGACCTGGTTCTTCGCAGGTGAAGCAAAGTCCTTTCGCAAGGAGCTCATTACGACGTTCAGCCGACATTTTCTTGTCGCCCGGAGGCCTCGAGGGCCTGTTGGGAACTTCAACTGCAGAAGTACGGAGAATATCGCCCCTAGGAGCTGAACCTCCTCTGCCGCCGCGTCCGCGGCCACGGCCACGGCCACGGAAGCCTCCACGACTCTGGGAGTCGCGATTGTGCTGTGATGCACTCTGTTGGGACGAGCCGCTCTCCTTATTTCCAGGAGGCGAGTTCTTGGTTCGATTTAATTTGAGTAAAATCTCAGCGCGTTCCGCGCCCTTCACAACCTCCTCCCAAGAAGATAGTTCGGGATCCAAGTCCTTGCGATACATCTCTTGTTGAATGTCTCCTCGGAGACTGTTCCACACTTTGACAACTCGTTCCTGATCATGTTTCAACCCAATCGTGCTGTATATCTGTGTGAACTCAGCGATGTGAGCTGCCACCGTCTTGTCATTCTGAAAGCAGCGATTCAACCGTTTGCGCTGCGTATTCCGGAAGTCTGGTGGGAATATAAAATCGAACAAGCCGACAAAGAACTTTTGAAGATCAAAGGATTCTTCGTCCGGGACTATCTGGTTGTAAAAATCGGCCGCCTTGTCTTTGAGATAATACGACACATAGAATACCTGGTCTTCGACCGTACTTGACCCATTTTACATATGCAGAACTTTCGCGCACAAATCTCTGGAACGTTGTCGCGTTCATTTCGCCATCATACTTGGTTGGCGGAATGGGTTTCAGAATCATGCGCGATCTGTTCCCGCTGGATCTACGGGAAGACATCCGCCGATGACGAGCTGCTGCTGATGAACGCCTGCCTGTTTCGCTCAGTTCCCCATCACTCAATGGTTCAGGTTCATCAGAACTTGAACTCGAGGAGCTATCAGAAGGACGGGTGGCGGCGCTGATGCCAACTTGGCAGAGCCTCGTATCGCCTTGTCCAGTGTGCTTCCGATCGCAATACGACGGGAGTCATCCGAACGTGATTAGCGTTTGGCTTTTTGAGTTTCTGATCCGGCCGAACCAAGTTGGTGATGTAATCGTCCACCACAGTCTTGGTCTGACTTTTCTTTGATTCAGAAATTACTGGCTTCTTGGGAGCCCGCTGTTCAAAATGGCTGAGTTGTCCTTCTAACTCTGCTATTTTCTCATCTTTTGTCTGGCCAGACTGGAAACCAATGTGCGGGTTCCCCGTGACAGCGGGGGGCGATCCTCCGCTCAATTCTGGATCTCTAAGATCATCAAAGAAATCATGCGGAGTCGTGATCGTCTCTTCTTTGAGCACGCGATTGATCTCGGCATAATTCTCAAACGCGTCTCGTTGTTCCTGGAAATCTTTCTCACTGAAGTTTCCCAAGAAACTGGTATTACCCCAATTCCTGGGGTCTACACCTTTCCTTTCGTGCGGGAAGGTCCCGCAACGGGCGATGAGATAGGGCTGATAGGTACGAGCAACTCTACTGAGCTCCCGTCCTTTTCTCGGTGGCTATTGCAACGTTGCTGCCCGAGATGATATTCCCTTGATTACCGAGGGAGTCTCCGAGCGAGCCCGAGTCACCAAGCACAGCCGAGTGGCCGGCTTGCTCAACACGGGTATCAGAGATTTCGGCCGCTGACCTGGCATCATTTGCCATAGCCTGGTAGCGGCGTGCGAGAGCCTCATAGTCTTCGCGGCTCATCTCGTTGGTCGCACGGACGACAGTGGAAGGAGTACTAGCTTGCGCGGTAGGTACAGCAACTGTATTGTGACTAGGAATGCTGCCGCCTAAAGCGGAATGCGGGCGATGGGTGCGCGCCGTCGAACGAGTGACAGGGATCCAGTCCCCGTCATCGTGCTGGTTCTCAACTACTGCCGGACCGAAGTCGGCGCCAGCTCGAAGAGGAGCACGCTCGATAGACGAGAGCCTAGCGTTACTGACGCTAGGACTAATACCACGTTCCAAAGGAACTGGTCCCCCAGTTACCACGGTGCTGTACAGCGTGGCAATGGGGTGAGGGCTATTGCGGCCGTCTTCAATCGATCCACGGACGTCGTCCATGGGTGAAGAGGTCGCGCTGGGGCCATAAATCGGGCGGGGGCATCGTAGAGGCCCGCACGAGTTGCCGCGCGAGTATGGTGTCCAGCGGTGGTATATTCAGACATTGTAGTTAGGCTTTGGGGTTGGTAGTCGACTGCGAGGCGGTGGATTCGAGTTGATCAGACTGGAGGAGACCAGCGAAGCAGAGACAGATATCGAGCAGTTAAAAATATGTGACGAGGAGCTGGGGCTGTTCTCGGCACACGGGAAAGTCGGGTGGTCGAACCGACAAGATAACTGGCGTAAGGATAGAATTGACCGAAGGCCTAACTACGTACATACGGTATTTATACTACGATCTTGTGGCTATGTAAATAATGTGGAATGGAGGTAAGGAATGTGATGTGATGAGTGCGGGGTATAGTCCGTAAGGCGGTAAAGATAGTGATAAGCACAGGGGAAGCAAAGATAAGATAAAGAGATAATCAAGACGGCGTACTCGATCAAGTACGTGGTTCGAAGTCGTACGCGTGGGAAAAGCGTTCCGTTACA
>JARGXW010000991.1:0-44846 GCA_029204085.1 Mycena sp. CBHHK59/15
ACAGAGGATCAGAGCTCCGATGCGTTACGCCATTCACATCACGTAGTATTTCGAAAGTTATCGCCTAGCCCTTGATCAGCAAATTATGTACCGGAAACATATTCCTTGGATACCTCGAACGCCGCTTGACAAGCTCGTATTTGTGCCGAGTCTTCATCTCTGCCGTTGATGCATAGGGCCGACGGTTCTCTTCCTTCGAGTTCGTTGACGATAAACGTAGACAGAAATCGCGACACGTGTTCGCGACCTTTCAAGAGGCTCATCAGGTCATCTTGAGAGAGTTGGTGCAGCACATTTTCGGAATCTGTATAACCCGCAGTCGTTTCGCTCACAACACAACGTGAAAGATCGTAGAACGCAGAAGGCAGAATTTCAATAGCATGAATTGCGCGGGCCAGATTGATAACAAGGCTGTCGAGGAACGTCAGAAATCGAGGGGACGCGAGAAATGACATACATAGGATGTGGATAGTGGAGCCTTGCGTCGTAGTGACCGTTGGCGTCTGTTGCGTCCGCCTCTCTTGTCTCCCATTGCGCAAGCCGGACGGGCCACTGGAGGCGTTGCAGATCCAGGAGAAGACTTGTCCGGAGGTGTTTGACTTGGTACTTTGTGGTCAGACGGAGCAAAGCGGCGACTACGGCAAAGTTGGGCGGATCAAATTTCACGGCTGAGCTGAACACAGATGGATCGATACACGTCGAATACATCAGAATGGCCTGAGCTTACAGTCCGTCATACAAGGCTGAGAGGAAGTGATGCATGTCATGAGACGATTCGGGGAGCTGCAACACGGGTCGGCCTTCCAGTTGTGTTCTGAGATCAACTTGAAGAGCCTTTGTAGCCTGTTGAAGAGGTACAGAGTGCCGACACAAGAGACCGTTGTGGACCAAGAAGTACAGGGAGCCAGTAAGAATTGCGATGTTTCCGTCTGGAAAGTAAAGATCTGGGTGCCGGGTCGGTGCTGACTGGGTTGAGTGCTGTATGTCATGTCTGTTGGTGCTGAAGTCGTCCATTGCTTGCGATCTTCAATATCCAAGCGATGCGCAAAATTCTCTTCGTCTGAATGACGGCCAAGTTGTTCCGGTAGTTGAAGATTCGCATAAAGCGCCGCTGAGCGCTTCGAGAGGGTGAAGGACGTGACGGCTGTGACACCCCAACTTCGTCACACCAATTTTTTTTCTTCCCCAGAAAATGGTCTCTGAACCTACCCGTATCGTGCCCGGCGCTCCTCCCCCAAAGGAAATCTCGAAATCCGCAAGGAAAAAGCGCAAGACCAAGTCGAAGGTGACTCTTTTCTTCAATTGTACTAGGCCTCCGCTAACCGCCTCATATAGGCCGACGCAAATGCGCCCGATGTTCTCGACTCTTCCGCGGCTGCTCTCATTGAAAAAGCTCCAGAGGCTGCCGAAATCAAGGAGGGCGCCGTTGCCCCGGAATTGATCGCTCAGCCAGAGCCTGAGACTGCTCAGGCGGTCGAGGAAGAAATTTTGCTCAAACCCAGTCCCATTGTCGACCTCATTCACAAAAGACTGAAGGCCACATCTAAAAAGATTGTACGCCTAGCTTCCATTTCTCGAGTGGCGTGTTTCCCTCACTCTCGTGCACCTCTCTAGTCCCGAATATCGGTATATGCATCGACTGACCCAGAAAAGTTGAACGAAGACCAGAAACGCACGCTGAAAACCCTCCCTGCCTTGGAGGCGGTTCAGAAAGAACTGGGAGAAGTCAAGAAGGCTGTTGAGGTATGTGGGCACGCGTGGCCATTGTTGAATGTGCTCACAGTGATTAGGTTCATGAGGCTCAACTAGTTACCGAGCTAACCCAGAAGCGCCAGGAGGCCGAAAAGAATGAAAGAGCCCGCATAACAAGTGCTGTTTCTGCAGCCGAGGTAAGCAGGGCGACGCTCGAGTTTCTCCGACTCATCGCACTTGCAGAATGCTCTCACCGGCAGAGCGTTGGATCTCCTCAATTTCCTTCGCTTACGGTCTCTGCTGGCTTCTGGCGACATGTCCCTCGGTCTCGATGACGCCGAGGTTGCCGCCGTTTTCTCAGTTGGCGAAATTCTCCTCGCCGAAGGTGGAGAGACTAAGCAAGCAGTTTGTCAGGCTTCATGCTTGCGCATGGCAGCTACGACAACGTCTCTTGTAGAAGATTTTGCTTTTTTATTAACCCAATGCTCACATCCTGTCATCTCAGATGGTCGGCTTTTGGAAATCACTCACCTCAGCCTCAATCCTCCCCCCGTCGCAACTGTTCAGGAAGATTCCCCTGAAGAAACAATTCCTGAGGCGGGCGAAGAGTTCACTGAAAGTGTCGGCCATGATATCTCTACGGCCCAGCCTGTAACAATTCCTGCCTCCGGTAGCTTCGACTTTATGCAAGCTAGTGAGCTGGAAACATCATTTGAAGACAACGCCGAGTGGGTAGAACGCTCGGATGCTGTGGGCCATCAAGAAGAGCCAGTTACAGACCCTGTCAATGGACTCGCCACGGTCGAGGAGCCCGTTGTAATTTCCACGCCAGGGGAAACGGTAGGTTGATCATTTCACTTTCGCCCGTGAGGTTTACGACCTGCACTGAACCAAGATGCAGAGCAATTCGGCTCTCGATTGGGCCGCGGATGACGAAGAAGGTGGACTGCCGCCGATAGCTGGTCTGCATGCCAAGTTTGGCACCTCGGGCACAGCCACACCTGTTGTTGTTGAAGAACTCCAGACGAACGGGCATACCAGCCCGACTCCTGCCCCCGCCGCTGAAGAAGACGACGGTTTCACCCAAGCTCGGGGTCGTGGAAGAGCAAGAGGAGGCTTCCGTGGGAGTGACCGAGGGGGTGATCGAGGGGGTTTCAGAGGTGGTTTCAGAGGCGGCGAGCGTGGATTCCGTGGTGGAGAACGCGGACGCGGCGGTAAGTGTGCTGCGAAATAAGAATGACAAGGCACATAACCAACGGCATTACAGGCCATCGAGGCAGGGGCGAATGGAGAGGCGATGGTGAACGTGGACGTGGTGGCAGAGGTCGGGGCCGTGGCGATCGGGGAGGTGACAGGGGAGGTTCGTCTCCATCTTTGACTTTCGTTTAGGTGGCTCATCTGACGAATCCAGGAGCCTCCCAATGACGTCGCTGAAGAAATGAAAAGATACAAGAACTACCTGAATATTTGGTTTAGCAATATTCTTCGTATCGTTCTCTTGATCGTTGGTCTTGCAACGAATTTCAAAACCCTGCTTTCGTATGTTACTGAGGACTGCAAACTGTCAAGATAAAAGATCCCGAAATTCTTAGAATCAGTTATCGTGTGTAAGTCAGATTTCATGTCATCTTGATTGCAAGGTCGATGCACCATCAGACCGAACAATCTTGGTAAGAGGCATCCAGGGTAATGTGCACAGAACGCGGTTCGGGCAAACTGTTAGGGCACCGCCCGTTTCTTCGGACCAGTTCGAAAAACTTGTTGTGAGTGGATATGCTGCGATTCAGGATTACATCGACTGGTATAGTATACAGGTCATAAGCTCGTCCTTTGTTGGCTCTCAGGCCACGCAGTTATACGAACCGGGATGACAGAACTCTTTTCATGAGTAGGAACTTGAAATTGCCTTTTATAGTCTCAGGAGTCGCAATGCGTAATTGCTTGTCGCCTGTTTGTTCTAGCTTTTGAGGTGCCGAATCAAGGCCGAATCCATAGTCTGCAACAGTAACATGGATCCCATTGATTTCTCCTTGTATCTGGTGACAGATAGACCCTTATTGCCGCCCGGAAAGGTGAACATTACCTTGCGACGAGATATAGTTCAATTGAGTACTGTCAAAGGCTTATCTCGAAACTCTTGAACTTGTATACTAATGTTCAAGTTTCTGTGGTTGTGTGTGGTATCCTAACATCTCTTGTCTAGGCTCTACGTGGCGGTGTAACTGTGGTTCAAATCCGGGAGAAAAATGCTGATACCGCAGAGGTTGGATGGAGCGCCAATCTTACCCTCCCAGCGTACGTCTAATCTTGCAAACAGTTCCTCCAAATTGCCCTGGATTCGAAGGCCATCTGTGATCGCTATAATGTCCCGCTTATTGTGAACGACCGTATCGATATTGCTCTCGCGATCAATGCTCGCGGTGTCCATTTGGGCCAAACCGATATGCCCATCGCCATCGCACGCAAGCTGATGCCGAAGGGTTCTATCGTTGGTATCTCTTGCAATACTGTGGATCAGGTTTATAGGGCCAGAGAATCACAAGCCGATTATGTGGGCTTGGGTGCCGTCTGGGATACTAAAACCAAATCGTTGACCAGTCCACCGATCGGTGTCCGAGGCCTGGGTGCTATGCTGCAAGCTCTTGATGGAACTAACATCAGCGCTGTCGCCATCGGTATATCTATTTTGGCTTTTTTCACAATTCAAGTGACTCTACCTGCACTCAGGCGGTATCAAATCAACAAATATGGTGCGTTAAATTCAATTGTAAACGACAATTGAATTCCCATTCAGAATTCGTCGCAGGCACGATTAATGCACGGCTCTGTTTCCCAAACAAATCACGAACTCGATGGTGTTGCCGTCGTCTCGGATATCATTTCGTCCTCCGATCCTGAGAAGGCTGCAAGTCTGCTGAAGTCCATCTTCATGGCGTACAAAAGAGAAGCTCCATCAGCGGAAAGGATCTCCCTATGGTCGCGAGAAGAGATTGTTGAGGCAACTGTGACCATCATGAATGGTGTCAGAAAACTCAATCCGCTTGTCCATCAAGTCCAGTCCCTGATCCATTGGTGTCTGTTGGCTGCGACTGAATTTTGAATCCAGATAACTAATGCAGTGGTCACAAACCAATCTGCTAACATTACATTAGCCGTGGGAGCAAGTCCGATCATGGCAACCGCTCCTGAAGAGATGTCAGACCTTTCCAAACTGAGCGGCTCGTTATTGATTAACATCGGGACGTTGCGAGGAGAGGCTCTTGAGGGCATGCTCAAGGGCGGCTATTTCAGTAATGCAGCAAAGAATCCGATTATCCTTGATCCTGTGGGCATCGGCGCGTCTGGTTTTCGAAAAGATTTTGTCAACAGTATGGTTTATGCATCAACTTTCGGTGCATTGCTCTGAAAATCACAGGACTTCTGGATACTTGGCAGCCCACTGTCATTAAAGGAAACGCGGGGAACTCGCGGCTTTGATGGGCTCCACCGAAGCTGCGTCCAAAGGTGTTGATAGTGTGGGAGGGTTCAAGGATCCAATTTCTTTCGTCAAGCAGTTGGCGAGAAAGGAACGCTGCGTCATTCTCTTGACCGGGGAAACCGATTATATTTCAGATGGGCATCGAGTGATTTTGGTCAAAAACGGTGATCCACTGCTTGGAAAAATAACTGGGTCAGGATGCATGCTTGGGTCCTGTATCGCCGCCTTCTGTGCCACTGAAAATACACTTGCGACCGAGGATCCCGAGGGAAAGCTGACCCGGGGAGGGGATTTTGTCTTGGCGACAGTCGGCGCGTAAGTAGGCATTGAGCACTGACCCGTCATACCCTGATCTTTTGGAAGGGTTTTGGTAATGACAATTGCAGCAGAAATTGCTGCCGAGCGGCAGGATGTGCACGGTATAGGGACATTCCTTCCCGCGCTGATAGATAAGGTAGCGGCCTTGCAACCGGAGGACATCCGGCGGCTGGCCAGAGTCGACGAGGTTAGCTAAATAGAAGTCACCATTCATATTATTTCGTTGCTACTGCGTCTGGAATGTGCTCATGCATGCTACATGCTATTCATTTCTCTACGTACGACGGTTGCACACCGCATCGCCTCAGACCAGAATAGGGGAGAAGGGCATGGCTGAAGTCGGCTGCAGCCAATTCTTCTCATCGTAAGTCGCATGCGAGTCGATCATATGAAAAGTATACGCAAATCGCGTTTTGTCCGAGGTGTTGCGCTCTGATTTGTGCAAGACTGAGCCATGTATGAGGACAAGGTCGCCTAATTTACATAGTATAAGTGCATGTTCAAACACAAGAGTCGGAAGAAAATATTTGTACCCGGTTCACAAGTTTCGAGTATGTATGACCCACTGGCGGCTTGGCATCGGCGGCGGTCTTCTCGGCCACCTCGGAGGACACAAGCGGCTCGAATCCAGTCCCGCCGTCGGGAAGGCGTACGAAGCGCTTCGCAATGGGCATCGTCAGATGCGACCCTGGCAAGAATGACAGGGCCCCGTTGCTGGCAGTGCACTTTTCTAGCGCGATCCAGAACCCAAGCGCACTGGGCGGATCGGTGTACTGATGGATTGCTTAGAGATCCGCGAGGGAGATAATAATTGCCGATTACCAGGAAAGTTCTAGGAGGCGACGATTTGAGCACTATTGGCTAGAAGCGGTAGAAGACTTACGAATCATTGTGCTCGCCGACTGGTGGACATCAGCCGAGAAATATCATATATACCGTATTCACCTTGGCCGCCTGGAAGAAATCAATACTGTAGAACGGTTATGGGACAAGTCTTACCGATCTGGGGTTGCTTGGTGATAACCATGGATTGAAGAGCTAAGACGGCGTTCATTCATCAACGGAACCCCGGAGACTGACATGCAGGCTCAGAATGAACGGCTCACCCACCGGATCGCGATGGAACTGGAGATTGCGCACCAGGGCCCTCATCTGGTCATTCTCCAGGGTGATCTGAAAGCCACGAGCGTGAGCGGAGCTATTTGGGGCAGAACAGAACGTCTACTACAGCACCTTCCGGAACGCGGGATCCAGTTCGTGGAGGGCTAGAACCCGCGGGGTATGATTGCTGCATCACGGCGGATATCATGAGCTATCTGCTTACCGTGGCCTATTTTATTCACGGCCTTGTCTTTCTCCCTCGTGAGCTTTCCGTTTACAACCGCGTCCTCTTCTAGAAAATATCGGCTGGTAATAGACGGACATGAGCGGTGCGACAGCGTCAGCGCTAAGAATGAATGCACATTTTATCCCCCGATTCGAGGAAATACGCGTCTCCGACATGATCTTCGTTCCCCGTCGTGAATTTAGTCTTTCGGCGATAGGGCATTTCGGATCAGAGTCACGGTGAAACACGGGTTGCACGGCACGCACCAGAGGGTGGTCGTCGATGCTGAATTCTTGCAGGAGCTGCTTGGAACGAGCAAGCAGTATATCTACCTGCTCTTGGGGGACAAATCCCGGGATGACCAAATATCTTGACAAGTGCCATTCAATTAATTATGCCTCGAGACATGGCCAGATCTGCACACCCGTCTCGGTGGAACTGGGAGGGCCTGAGTTGGTGTCTGGCTATACCGATGGCAACGACAGGAAGATCGCACCTGCTCCTTCTGTTGTGGAGTAAGCATCGCTCGAGTTGCTTGGTTGGAAAAATCGACGATAACTCAGCAGAACCAATGCAAAGAAGAACGCAGTCTGATAAGATATCGATGTCAGATGCATGCGATAAGCTTAGATTGATGTGACACTACTGGATGCAGGAGGTACATACGGAGACTACAGATAAATATCGATGCAAAGGCAGTGAAGAATCTGATACATGCTACACATTCGAGGACCGTCATTCAGGTAACGTGGGCTCCTCGTCTTCAATGGCCTCGCCATTTGCGATCCGTTCTATGAAGTGGTCTATTTTGGCTTTATGAATTCGATGATGTTCCTGCCACCCTTTCCACGGATGGTGCGGATACTGGGCGGCAAAGGGTTAGTGGGGACCAGCGATGGATATCATGAACGGACCATTCGTCCAAAGGCCTGGAAAATCTTGTCAGACGTTCCTTCCACTTTGTTGTAGAAGTACTTGGCAAGGAGGATGTCGTCCCCCCGACTGTACCGCATTTTCTTGTCCGGGGGCTGTGGAAGCGGGGCATCAGTCTCAGCGCGCTCCAATTCGTGTTTGTGCCGTCGCCAGAACTTCATCCATGATGCTCGGGAGTGATGGGGAGCCTAAATGGGAGATAAGAACTGTCCGTACAAAAGTCTAAATACCGACCTTGATCGCCACGTCTTTCCAAAATGCAACCATATCGAGCTTGCCCTGGGACCTGTAGAGTGTATCAGCAACAGATCTGGGATCAAACAAGTGCCCCTTACTTGCGGTACTCCATGAAGCGCACCAAAAAGGAGATGTCCGCGTCGGTGAAAGCCACTCCCTTGCCCGTCGTGCTGCGGAAGAGTGCCCTCGGCGGGGTCGGGGAGCGCATGCGGGGGGCGACATCTACATGCATTAGCTGATGGATAGATGCGCCCTGCCGTATGCTAGATCTCGGTTGCGCTGTTACATGCTCCTCGTCATCAACTCCGTCCTGATTAGGGGACTCTGAGCGATCCGCATTCATCGTGTATCCGCCGAGGCGTATCTGGTGCTTGTTACAATAGCGACGCCATGAATAGAAACTAGGGACGTCAGCACAAATATGGATGTCAGGGAGCATTCATACGTATGATGGGGTGCCTACGTGCTATGTCAGCACAGGCAGGAAGACAAAGACTGAACGAGGGCACCTTGACCGCAATCCGCTCGCAAATTTCACGGAGGCTAGGGATCAATAATTTAGTATAGGCCTCATTCTATAGATAGAGCCCCACCTCAGGACTAAACCTTGCTCATGGCAGTAATCAATGTACTTCTTGAGGTACTCTACGTCATCAGCTGTGAACAAATTTCCGCCATATGTGCTTCTGACAACCCTCGTTGGAGGCGTTGGAGAGCGCGCAGGGGGATGTCGATTGGCGACCAGAGAAGCCGCGGGTGGAGCGGGCGCCGGCTAAATTAGAATAAGTGAATAAACTGAAAGCAGGTAACGCCGAGTGTTTACTTGAGTCCGTATTCGTTTACGACCACGGGGTTTTTCGGGCGTTTCGACAGGGAGAGTTGATGGCCCAGCTTCCGGGGTGGTATTTTCGTCCTCCATATACGATGGCTGATAATTTTGAACATACTGTGCAGGTTTAATTTAGATTTTTGACAGGAAAATTGCAAAAAGCATACGGCAGGGTCGTAATAGGCCGGGGCTGGCGCCCAGCCATTCTGTTCTTCTCGATATCTATAATCATAGTCTGTGGGCGCTGTGACATTTACATTGGTTTCGGGTTGTTGGTACTGATTCCAGGCATCCGCGCGATACTCGGGGCGGTGGAGTATCTGGGCAGGCGTAATGTGGGTCTGCTCGGGGGCAATGACGTTGGCAGACTGCCATGCATTCTGGGTCGGGGTCGGAGCGGCCTGGATGGGCGGTGGGACATACGCCTCGAAGGCAAAGTGCGTCTGAATCTGGGTGTGGGCGAGGGGCTCGATGGCGTGGGGGTGGAGGGACTGGATCGGCTGGTCAGCCTGTATAGCCTGACGGGTCCGGTTGCGTGTCTGGGGATGAGAGACATCTTGCACCTGGCTGTCGCGTAAATCAGATTTGGGGGCGTCTGGAGGACGGTGGGCATACGGCTCATCACCGGTGACCTTGCATCCTGCCCAGTTGTCTGGAAGGTCTGCAGCTGGCCGGCCGTTACGCATTCGCGGATCCAGCGCGCGTCGAGGACGACCTTGGCCTTCTTTGCGGCATATTGGCGAAAGAGGTTCTGCCCGGAGCGCTTGTGGGAGTCGACTGGATGGAGATGAGCACACGCCCGCACAGAGATGTGATTGATTGACCGAGGATGTATGGGACCCCGCTGTAGCTCTGTGAGACCGTGCCACCGTGTTTCTGGAAGGGGTCAAGGGCAAGCCAGGGAAGCGAAACAAGGGGGTACCTCGACGAGCGCAACGAGGTCGTCCCTGTCGTCGACGTCCTTCTGGATGAAGAGGGACAGCGAGAACCCGAAAGCCGGGTCGGAGAATATTACGGTGTCCTGGGGTGGCATGAGTCCAAGCTGGGCCAAGTTTGGGTGTGTGTATGTGTTTGTCTCGGTGCCCTCCCATCTCCCACTACCATGTCTACTGCAGGACGGAAAAAGTCGATTATATCGACAGCTGGTCTACTGTCCGACTCGCCCATTCAGAACAACACCCTCCTAAACAAGGCCGCGTCCCAGTCCGTCTCGCTCTACCAGCGATGTTCGGCCCTCCGCGCCCGTCTCATGCAGATCAGAGGCTTCGTCTTCTACTTCTCCCTCGCGTCCCCCGACTCCCGCCAGTCCACAGACCCCGTCACCCAGCTCTGGGACCTCTTCTCCCTCGGCGTTCCGCTCTGCTACATCTTCGATCAGCTCCCGGAGGAAGGCGGTTTCAACAAAATCAACCACTCCGAGTTCAATCAGGAGCAGTATGACGCCAATCCCGACCGCGCAAAGAAACATGCAATCGCCCTCTTCGCAATGCAGATTCGTAACGACAAGGTCGCCCAGAACATCCCCGGCTGCGAGCTCTTCACCGTGACCGACCTGTGGGACCGCAACTCAACCGACGGGTTGGTTAAAGTGCGTAACTCCCGCCTCCCTCCTCTCCTTACTCATCCACTGCCGCAGGTTGTCGAAACGGTCACCGCAATTGTCAAGCACCTCCCGGCTGATGCGTTTGAAACGTCTCCGCCATCCCCAGCTTTCATGTCGTCGTATGACTCTTTCGACTCGCTCTCCTCCGACAGCGCCGCTGTCCCCCCGGCCAACGCCCAAGAGGCTGCCAGGAACAACATCATCCGTGAGATGGTCGAGACCGAGCGGAAGTATGTCCAGGATCTCGAAATCATGCAGGTATGCACTCCGCGCTCTCATACGCCACAATGTTCATCGAGGGGCTCAGAAATACGCCACTGCCTTGTCGCAAAGCAACTTGATCGATCAAGACACCATCCACCTCCTCTTTCCTAACCTCAACAAACTCCTCAACTTCCAGCGGAAGTTTCTCATTCGCCTCGAGGGCACCGCGGAGCTTGCGTGGCAAGACCAGCGGTGGGGACAGCATTTCCTTCAGGCTGTAAGTTTCGCCTTGTCCTCTTTTGGGTGTTCCCATTGTCTGATCTTCATTCTTCGTTTGCGCCGTCTTATCGGAACAATAGGAAGAAGAATTCAGCGTTTATGAACCCTATTGTGCCAACTACACCAATGCCTCCGAGCTCATGCTCGCAAATGAGCAGAACCTCTCCGTGAGTCTCCGTCGGCTTGGCAACCGATACGAGCGGATCCTGATCAAACACATATCAATAGGCGCTTAACCACTTGATCAACGTCAAGGGTGAATTACCTGCCTTCTTGATCAAGCCTATTCAACGCGTGTGCAAGTACCCACTCCTCCTTGACGTGAGCTCTTCTTTCCGACGATGTCCGTTGATCCCTAAGTTGATGTCTATTTCCAGTCGCTGATCAAAGCTTCGTCGGCTGCCGGTTATCAACATTTCGAAGAGTTGAAAATCGGCTCTGAAGCTGCGAAACGAATAACCGACAAGATAAACGAAGCCCAAAGACGCGCCGAGAACGACCAGACTGTGAAAAGTTTGCAGACCCGTGTAGACGATTGGAAGGGTCATCACCTCGAAAACTTTGGTGAACTCCTCCTTGACGACATCTTTGTCGTTACCAAGTCCGACATCGATCGGGAATATCATGTCTTCCTCTTCGAGAAGATTATACTATGTTGCAAGGAAGCCCTCGGCGTTCCTCCTAACGGCAGGAAGGTCAGCAAAAGCAATTCCATCTTGAAGAAACAGTCCGCTCCGACTGCACTGTCTCTTCCTGGTGGCGTTGGCCAGCCACAGAAGAGGAACACTCCTCTTTTGCTGAAGGGCCGAATTTTCCTTGGCAATGTCACGCAGGCAGTGCCTGTCTCTCCCAGAAACTCGACTTGTTCGTCCAGAGTTTATCTTCCATTTCTGACGAGCTAACAATATCGTCTAGCTTCTGCTATTCCGACGCAGTACCCGCTCGCCGTTTGGTGGAAGGGGGACGATGATCTTGAGTTCTTTACCTTGCGCTGTCGACGAGAAGATCAGATGCGACAATGGGAGGCGCAAATCAACCGCCTGATTCGAGAGTCTGCCCAGCGGAGAGCTTCCGAACGCACTATGTCCAAGATCGCCAATAGCACCAATCCCAGGCAGACTTCGGCATACATGAACCAGGGTAATGGTTATGCGCTGGGCCCTCAGTACTCGAATACACGCAGCCGAGGGGACAGTGTCTACAATCAATCTGGGAATGCCAACGGCGGAACGTACGGCGGCCCCCAGGGCTATCCTCCGCACGATGGGTTCGGGTTCGATCCCGACGAGGACGACTTCGAGGATTACCCGCCGTCCACGTATTCCCAGTCTGGCCGTGGAACGCCGATGGGAACGCGTAGAGGGAACGCGGTGAGTATGCCCCCGGAGCGCGATGCGGTCCCTGGGTATGACCGACCCCGAGCGCAGACGGAAGACACCAATGGCCCAGTTATGGCCCAGTGGAGAAATAACGTCCCCCCTCCGTCCAGTTCGGTCGCTGGCAACCGCCCAAGACAACAACGGGTTCAGTCGAATGCGAGTGTGGCTAGTTCCGGCTATGGGTCTGAAGCCCCCAGCTTTGGCACAGGTCCTCGACCTCGGCCTGCTCTCCGCAGCCAGTTCAGTTCGACAAAGCTCAAGTCGGTATACGACAGTGGTGATTACCGGAATGGCTCAGGTATCCCTCCGCCGCCTGTGAACATGCAACCACCACCGTCCATGAGCCGGTCGCGCAGTGCGAGCCAGCCGACAGCGTACGTCCCGAAGTCTGTGCCCCCGCCTCTGCCGACGACCGGCCAGTGGAACCCGCGTTCGAACACATCAATGGGTGTCAATAAGCGGGAAAGTGGATCTAGTCAATCGACGGGAGACAGCTCGGACTACTCTCCCAACAGTTCGTCGCCGATCACGCCCTTCGATTCTAGCGAGTCGTCGCTGGGCGGTGTGGGCATTCGAGCGTCCGCGAACGGCAATGGTCATTCACCATATCCTCCGGTGAAGGTGAAGGTCCATTTCAACGAGGACATATTCGTCATACAGGTCCCCCGGATGACGGAGTACGACGAGCTGGTCGAAAAGGTCGGCAGGAAGATCCGCCTGTGCGGACCGCGGCGCGATGACGGGCCTCTGCGAGTCAAGTACAAGGACGAAGACGGCGATATGGTGTCGTTGGGCTCAACGGAGGACGTTCAGATGGCCTTTGAGCAGTACCGACCCGGTGGTCAGGTTACTCTCTACGTGACATGACCGATCTCCACGCGTCCCCACCTCCCTGCCCCCACTCATTCCACATCATTGCATCGACCATCACCCGGGATCTCTCAGTACTCTCGCATCTCTTAATTATGGAACCCTCACACGCACGCTCGTTTCTCTCACTCTGTATTATCATCGGCTTGACCATGACAACTCTCCTTTCTGGCTTTCTAACCTCTATCTATTCTATCGGAGATTCGTAACTCTTCCGTTATCTAACTGTTATTTGTGTCCCTGGATTCTCTTTGCTCTCATGTGGCCACTTTACACTTGGAGCGTTCGCTATTTGTAACATGTACTAGAGGAATGCTATATATTCAATTGCATGCTTACAAGGGGATATGATGGGCGAGTGTAGCAAACCATGTATGATTTCTTTCTGTCAAAAATCGTCTTACCACAAATGTACTGTAATGGGCATTCCCACTCGAGGATGTGAACGTATACATTGCAATTTTCTTTCGTGTCTATGGATTGTGTACGATATTGTACAAGCGTTACGACGTTTGGCAAGGCACAAGATACAGGCAGGTTCTACAAAGCAGGTTTCACAAAGCATCAGGAGATATATCGCCAAGGGTATTCAAATCGAAGGCGCTCATTGTGCTGAATGCCGACTTAGTGTCGTCGCCGAATTCCGAACGCGAGTCCATCGTCTCCTGCACAGGAGGTGAGAACGACACATGGCAAATGAAGATATGACATACGTCAAAGTAGTGGTTGAGTATACCTCGAGGCGCTGTGACACGCTTAGTCAACTTCAACTGTGGACCATACAGGAACGACAGACTCACTGCGAGGTGTTTTTGGCAAACGACAGCTCACGCCGCTTTGTAAGATGTGATATGCAACCAGGCCAGACCTTTGGGTTCCATTAGACAAAACGCGTTGAGTTTGAAAACAGCTTACCAGCCAGTCTGGTGTGATGCTCCCAACCCGCGGCCATCGTCCGCGTGGAAGAACTAGGGTTTGGGTCAGTCAAAGACTAAGGGCGGTAAATCCCACCTCATAAAACCAAACGTAGTCCCGGAAGTGGGGATCATGGTCGAGCTTCGGGTTCCCGCCATTGGTTGCTCTCCGCCCCTCCACGTCACGGCCGAAGATGTGGATGATGCGGTGTTGGATCTCTTCCGCCACTGCTACGAGGTTCATGTAGTCACCGCTTCCTGTGGGGCACTCGACCTGCGACCTGCCATTAATTACCGTATAAGCCAAGAACTACTGCGACAAGCCTGCAGGTCGTCGCCATAATACTGGTAGAACCGTTGAAGACTTTCGATCAGCAAGAAATTGGTAGCGAGCCCTAGAAATTTCGGTGAGAAGTCTGCAGAAAAAGCACAAACACGACTCTTACAAATAGGTCCTCTCCAGTTTGAGTTGCCTCCGAACATACCTGACCGCGAATCACCAGGCCAATAGCCGACTTCATATCGTTGCCCGTTAACGTCCATGCCCCAAGGATGTTCTTTGTGTAGTTTCGAAAGCCTGGCATCGTTTTCGTCAAACTTAAAGCACCAGCAAAAGACAGACGACGAACGATCTGATCCCGTGCTCACTCAAGAACTCATCCTCATCCAGCATTTTTTCGAGGATTTTTATCAACCTCTCTTTGCTTGCCAAAGCCATCAGTCGCCGCTGCTCCTTACCGCCAACTGGGGCCGATGTCAGCCATTTTAAAAAAAAGGAAGGGAAGCTTCCACCCACCCTTCATGTTGGCCATATTTCTGGCGGAAACTTCGGGACGATTGTCAAGGAACCACTCGACCCGCTTCTTGAAGCCAGGGAACCGATTTAGCGTAGAGGGTTCCAGCACCAAGGTGGCGTACAGAGGGATGAGCCCGATGAGACTCCGTACAGGCAATTGCATGGAATTTCCTGGGCCGAAGTGGATCGCATCATAGTACATACCATCTTGTTCATTCCACAAGCTGAGTTCGTTGTCACCCTCCTTGTAGGTCATCGCATCAGCAATGAAAATGAAGTGCTGCAGTCACATTAGTAGGGAGAAGAAAATGCGATGCGCAGATTTTTCACCTCAAAGAACTTGGAAGCAATATCTTCATAAACCGGGTTATGTTTGGCGAGTTCCAAAGCCATGTTAAGCCTGCCAGAATGGTTAATAAACGGGACTTCCATGTGCAAGGGCTGCTCACATATTGAGACAGTAAAACGCCATCCAAGCAGTGCCATCAGCCTGGCGAAGATCTCCTCCGGTCGGGAGGGGTTCGGATCGGTTGAAAGCGCCGATGTTGTCCAGACCGAGGAATCCACCTTCGAAGACGCCGTTACCACCTTTGTCCTTGCGGTTTACCCACCTAGTCAGGTAAAACCAGGTAAGTAGCGCGCAGACGAGTCGGAAAAACTAAAGAGCCGTACCAGGTGAAGTTGAGAAGCAGTTTCTGGAAGACCCGCTCGAGGAATCCAAGATCCTCCTTTCCTGTAAGTTTGCGCTCGATTTTGAAAACTCGGAATGTCGCCCTGATGGTAACCATACATCATTCATTTTGACCATGCAGGCGATAAGAGAAGCTTACCATGCATGCACGGGAGGGTTGACATCGCTGAAGTTCCACTCATACGCTGGGATCTGGCCATCCGGCTTCATGTACCATTCCCGTGTGAGCAAATCCAGTTGTTTCTTCGCGAAGGCTGGATCAACCACCGCCAACGGGATGCAATGGAAGGCGGTGTCCCAAGCGGCGAAAAACGGATACTCCCATCTGTAATCAAGTCAGTCAGCTAGTCAAGAAGGGCTGAGAAACGCATGGCTCACTTGTCGGGCATCGACAGGATGTCCGCGACATGCATATGACGCCATTCCTGCAAGGAAGCAGTGAATTTTTGTCGGGAGGAAAAAAACGTTATAGATGTACCCTATTTCTGACGAACTTGCGTTCAGGAGGGGGAGCAGGTTGCGATGGATCACCCTCGATCCATTCTTTTTGGATGAACTTGTAGAACTGCTTCGTCCACAACATACCGCCCAGGGCTTGGCGCATAATCTGTTTTAGATCCTCGCTAATAGGCCCAAATACAAGAGAGCCGTAAAACTCGTCTGCCTCTTGTCGCCGTGCTTCCACAGCATCGTCGAATATAATCTCGTCTTCGAGGCTGGGGTCCTTTTTGGGGGTAAGAGGGGTGAGCTTCATGCGCACTACGGCACATCCGCCTTGACCAGGCACATCACGGAAAACATAGTGAGCGGCAGATTTGGTGCCGCTCTTTTCTGGATTGACGAAAGAAGGTGTAGGAGGAAAAGGAGTGCAGGGTCCTTGTTCGGGGTCTTCAGAAGTTTCCCCACCAAATGTGGACGCCGTTCTCGAACGGATCTTGGGCGAAAAGAAGCTTTCCTGGGAATCAGATACCGGGGGTCGATGGGAGGCAACAATATGGTCATGGAACGCGTCTTTCACGTAGAGTGTTTCATTAGTGCCACCGTAAAGTCTGCTAAAATTGGTGTTATTCTCGGTGAATAACAGGTCCGGATCGATGACGTCGGTTTCGGAGTCCGCTTGAAATGCTCCTGAGGGGCTCACTGGAGGAGGAGAGGGTAGACAGAATAGATGAGTCTTTCCCAGGGAGGGATGCTTGACAGTGATGCAGTTGATGTCACTGCGAACAGACGCAGACAGCGTAGGCATTGGGGGTTTGTCTACGACCCATGACCATGTGTTCGGGAACCAGAGCTGGGGTATGATGTGTAATGTAGCGGCGTCAGGTCCGCGATTGTAGGCGGTAATACGGATATATAGGTTGTCGGCATCGTCTTCATCTTTTGCGTACTAGAAATGGTGTGAGAGAGCGAGAAAATTATAGAGAGAGAGAGAAAAGGACCTCTACGAAAACGTCCCAGTACCGATCATCTTCGAAGGCTTCTGAATCCAGTATTTCGTACTCGGAGACGTCACGATTCCGGTTCTGATTCTCGGTGACGAGTTCCTCGTATGGGTAGCGGCGCTGAGGATACTTGTAGAGAAACTTCATGTAGGAATGTGTCGGGGTAGAATCGAGATAATAATACAACTCCTTGACGTCTTCTCCGTGGTTTCCCTGGTGGCCGGTGACGCCAAAGAGACGCTCTTTGAGAATGGGGTCCTGTTCATTCCACAGAGAGAGGCCAAAACAAAGGCGCTGATGATTGTCAGAAATTCCCGCTATACCATCCTCGCCCCATCGGTAGGCTCGAGAACGAGCATGCTCATGCGGGAAGTGACTCCAAGCATCGCCGTTCCCGGAATAGTCCTCGCGAACAGTCGCCTAGAGCAGATGTGATCAGCGCAGGGAAATACGGCTTGCAGAATACGAGCCCATTGCCTGTCACTAAGATACGGTCCCCAGCGCTTCCAATGTCTTTCCTTGTTGCCGTCCTGCAACAGACGATATCGCTCAGCACCTTTGTATTCAGCGCCAAGTTTGTCCGCGAGTCTTTCGCGGTAGGGCTTCTGGTCCTCCTCGCCGGCGTTCTTCGGAGATGGCACTGGTTTGGATATCTTCGGGGGCGGGGTGGGGGTAGGAGGGGGCTTTGGGATGTTGATGGTGAGAGCGGGCTCGCGGTCGCTGGGGACGTCGGTGTCGTTGTTCGCACGTCGAAAAAGCTTGTCCTGGACCTTCTTCACCGAGTCGGACGCCATGATGGGGGAAACAGAGACTAGACGCGTCTGCCACGTGCGATGACATCATGACGTCAGTGACAGTGCACAAGCCAGCAAATAGATTTAGTGCGTATAGATAGAATACATAGGTGCATAGATTCTCGAAAGCAAACCAAGCAAAATCCTGAAAAATGGTATAAATCCGTCCTATGCATGCCTCACGGGCCCTGCGACCTCCAGTCCACGTCAGCCGCGATCAGCACGCTCTGCGTCCAGTTCTCCTCGTTCCCATCTCCATCCAGGATCCCTAGGTGATTAGAAGACGATGTTGATGCCATCGATGCTGCAGATACTTTCCGCGTAGGATGGGGTCGCAAGTGGTTCACAGCAAGCGTCGAGCTCGACGGCGAGCGATACCAGTCCGCGATCGGCGTCTGCCCCGGCGCAGGGACAGGCACCTCGCTGGCTGCGGAGGAGCTGCTAGCCGTCGTATGGTCGTGGTCTTTCGAGGGCACTTCCGGGCTATCCGCGTCCAGCCCGAGTCCGAGTCGGAGTTTGGGTGACTCGATGGCAAGTCCAGCACCGGGGGCAAAGTCGAAAAGCTACCTTCTGGAGCAGTGACTGCAGACACAGGGGTGGAGATCGACGAATCAGATGCAGCCTTCGGGGGCTGAAGGTACGGTCCGGAAATGAAAGGATGGCTGCCAGAGGGCGAAGGGGTTAAAGGAGAGGCTGAGCGTTTGGAAAACAGGAGATGGAGAGACGGCTTCTTGAGCCTGCGAAGAGGGGATGGCGGGGTGGAACCGGTCGAATTAGGAGCGTCAAACTTGGAAAAGTTCTGTAGTGATAAGCTAGGCAATGATAAGGTAGGAATAGGACGTGTCGAAGAGAACGGAGACCCTGAGGAATTGCCAGAAACAGTTGGAAATTGGATCGGTGTGCCAATGGGCCCGCTAATTGCGGGTCGGCGGGGTGGACGTGCAAATTGAGCGTCAGTATGATCGTCGATTATCAATGGGTTTTAACTTCAAAATCCTTCTCCTCCATGGGGAGATGCGTGAAGGAAGGGCCACTGGACGGCGTGGCCAGCGATTCGGCCGAAGAAGTAAGCAATGGGGACGGAGGATCCAAGCGAACCTCCCCCGAAATCTCCTCAGAGGTTGAAATAAATGAAACATCATCCATACACGGCTTCGGCGGGAGGCTCGTGTTAGCAGCGTTCTCCGCGAGTATCCTCGAGACCTGCGAGAGCGAGGCGTCGTCGTCGGGATTTTCATTATCCAAGTACACCGCTGCAGGATGCGTCCGCTTCGTCCTCGCCCCGGGAGACCTAGGTCGCAGAGCTTCAGTCGATGATTGGGAGGATTCCGACTCTGTGGACTGGACACTCGTATCCGCAACACTGGCGTCCGACGTCTCCATATCACTGCTGTCACCAGGTTCGGCCTGCGTCGCTGTTGCAGGGGCGCTGATATCCAAAACAGTCTGCCTCCTGATATCAACTACATCGGACTCCTCCTCGTCCCCCCAAACGCCTTCAGCCTCACATAACACCCGTAAGAGCGGCGGATTCATGTTGAGACTGGGGCAGAATACTAAAAGTAGGTTGCTCAAGGGCATCTTGGTTTCTCTACTCTGTTGTGCCGTCGCCTTGATGAGTTCCGTCACCGTGCGTATCAGGTCCCTGTTCTCGGGGGAAGTTGGCCAATCAACGATCTCAGGGCATTAAGCAGAGACTGCGAAGGAGGGCGGATGGAATTAAAATTAGGCATCGCAAGCGTAGAGAGCGATGGGGGTTTTCGCATCGCTGGCTGGCTTCTGGGGCCTGACGGAAGCGAGGGACCGGTTGGACCTTTGGCTCGAGGGGTATTATCCTGTGCGTTGATGCTGTTTTCTTGAGCCAAAGCCGCCTCAAAATATGGGATGAGACCCTGTGTCAAGATGGGCTCGGGTACTGCGCGAGGTGGTTACTATGGATTCCCAGCTGAAAAAAAATCCACATACATTCGCGGAGGAAAGCCTTGAACACAGAAGCAACAGCATGAGGATCCAGGTCCCCAGGGGTGCATTCGATCATGTCAAAATCGGCTCCTACGAAGGACGTGTTAGTTTGAGGTAGGGCAATTGTTCAGAAAGACTTGCCCGTATCGAATTCACTCCGTAATTTTGAGATATGAGAGGGACGGCCAGTTACACTAGTGCCAAGGTTAGAAATAGGACCCGGTGCAGTGCGCTTCAAAATCTTACCGAAACAGTCCCTCCTCTTGAACTCCCCAGACCAGCAGATGTTGAGCGCACCTTACAACAAGCGCAGGTAGCATTCTGTGCTCCAGCACCTTCAGAAGAGGCAAATTGTTGCTTCCCTGCTTCTTGCTGTGACCAGCAGCTCTCTGGTCCTCGATGTCCCTTCCGCGCCTCCCGCCGACCGTGACAGCAGTCTCGTTGACAACCACTTTCAATCGTCCACCAAAAACAACACCCCCCGCGCTCGCACCCGCACTGGTCACCTTCAGAGGTCCTCTGAGCCTCTTCCCAAGTGAAGGGCCAGGTGGAGGGGCAAATGCATCTGAGTCTGAGACGGATGAAGAGTTGCCCGAATTAAGGCTCCACGCGCTGGAGGTCGAGTTGGGGGTTCTCCGGTGTTTTTGGCTCTTGCTGGACGGTCCTGACTGATTGGAGTTGGTCCGCACCAGCCCGTAGTCAGCGCTTGAGTAAGAAGAGGGCGCGGTGCTTGAAGAGGACGAAGAGTATCCAGAATTGTTCGAAATCGAACTTATTCCGCCCCATGCTCGTCCCATTTTTTCCACGGCACGTTTAGCCAGCCCAGCTGCAGGTGCGAAACCATTAGAGAGGCTGAGTGCTGGCTGCCTATGCTGGGATTGACTGACAGCGACTTGCTGATGCGCAGGTGAAGATGACTTATAACCTATGGTGTTATTGGTTGCAGTCCAAGCAGCCAAGCGACCGCGGATATTATTACCAGTGGACTGCAGTCCAGAGCTGGAAGGTGATATTATACCATTGGCGGCAGCTCTAGTCAAGGTCGGTGTCTCCCTGGACGTCGAGGGTGTAATCGGTGGCGCGGCATCAGAAGTGGACCTTGAGGTGGGAGAAGCCAATGGAGGTGCAATTGTCTGACCATAAGACTGAGTCGGCCCCATGTTGAGCGACATGGACCGCGGTTTATTCGACCGTACAGACGCGGTTGGAGAGTTTCGGTGATTCGAGCTTCGTTCCTCATCTTCCTCCTCCGCCATGCCGAAATCAACGTCAGTGACGAGGGCGCTAAGTCGCTTATTGACCGGCACCACGGTATGGGTAGACTGCAGCGATTCTGCTGTCGACACGGGTCGGGAAGCACGGGCCCCAGTTGCAGCACCTGGCCGGATCGTGTTGTGCGTGATTGTCGAATCACTTCGTCTCCAAGCCTCCTTAGAATCTCCCTTCTCTCCTTCTCTCTCCCTTTCCGCTGTTGCATTGAGCTCCCTTTCCTGCCCAATCATGAAGTTTACCGCCGAGGAAACCCGGGAGTTACTGGAATGATAGAGCCACGATTTTCGACGGCTATGGGTTGAGTGAGTGGCGGTAGGGGCTTCTTAGCAACCTGCATCCCTGGTGGCTTGGGTGGAGGGGAAGGAGGAATAGGCGATAAAGCATCCTTGGGCTTTTTGCCAACATTGAAGGCCTGGGCGACCTGCAGTGTAAGCTGTCGTGCACCCTTCTGTCTGGGAGGTGGCTGAGAGTCTCCTACGGTGATATCCTCCGATTTCTTCCTGCGAGCAGCGAATGCGCGCTTCAACTTGGAACCCGTGGCAGCTGCGACATAGAAGCCTTTCTGTGAAGACGGCGAGGGAGGTAGGGATGCCTTGCTTTCGTTTTGACCCATGTCACGGGCGAGAGAGGACGAGCGCAAAGGCGCAGCAGCCAGCTTGACTGCAGGCTGCAAGGTGGTAGATGCGTGGTCTGACGAGGCAAGATCAGATTGGCTGGAGTTCGGGGGTAGCGCAGTGGAAAAGGTGGAGGAGGAAGTAGAGGATAAGGAGGAGGTTGCGCTGGCGACACCAGGCCAGCCTGAGTGGGGCGAAGAGGACATTCAAGTCGGCGCGTCGTGAAGGTTGATCGACTCGACAGGCATCTACTACTCGAAACGCAACAACAAATCTACTGTAACATACAACAAGTCCGAAACGGATTGATCCCTCTACTTATTATGGACTAGGAGATAGTAATGCGATCACTATGTGCTGTAATGCTCCAATATTCACCTCGACATCACGATAAGGGTGAGGATATAAGGTAGTCCTTGACCTGCGTTGTCTATGAGCGAAGGAATCTCGAACTCGACCGCGACCCACCAATTCATAACAGAAGAACGATGTCGCGATACTTGGCGCAACTTTGACTGACGGGCACAGTTCATGCTATTGTTGGAAAATCAAAGCAAAAACTCACGCAGGTTCGGCCAAAGGCCTCTGTAAAGGCCTCTGAACCCTTCCGTGCGAACGATGCCTTGCAGGGCATCAATGGCGCCGGTATACTTGATCCCGAGAGCGGAAGACTTCATTCCGGTCACCTGCATTTTCCGCCGCAAGACATCGAATGGATAGGTCAGGGTTTGAGAGATCGACCCTATATATTATCAGACAAACAAGTCATCCGGAATGAAGTCGTCAAACCTGCCAGTGCCCCACAAGCCAGCTTTCTTGCAACACCGGTTTTGCCAGGCGGTGTGATTACTCCTCGCAAAACCTCGTATGCGGCAAAATTGATGCCTACATAAGGTGCAACTCCACAAGCGGTGGCCACCAGTCCACGGTACAGACCCCGTATGCCGCCCTCTTCACGAACGATTTTGAGGGTCATTCCCACAATGGTAAGCTCTGACGCGGAAATATAGGATGATGATGTGTGATAGGCTGAAGTTAAAGCTGGCATCGCACCATTGCTGGATGAGGGTTTCACTTGGGATAGAGCGGAAATGGGTATAGATGCAGTCGCTATTGATAGTCGAGCGCGAACAAGGTCCAGCGGGTATGTTGAGCCTAGCGTGGTTGCGTCGTAAGAATACGCGTAGGCGACGGGGATGCAAACGGACAGACTGAACAGATGCCTGCAAGCGCACCAGAGGCCAATCGCTTTGGTGTGTCTAATTCTTTCGATCCATGTGATGTGAACCACTGCACGGGTTCGCATAAGCAACTTGTCACATATGTGAATCATTCCTGACCTGCTTGAAGGATTCGTAAGAACTGAACTGAACGGCTCTGGGATGCAGTAAGATCAGCAAAGACGGGAAGAAAATACACGCACGAGTATGGCACGATCCTAAGACAGTTTATACCATTCCCCCTCATGAATCTGAACAAACGGGTTAGAGATGCTGACGGCCGCGCAAGGTGATTAGCAAGAACCCCTTCATGCCCTCTTCCTTCCACATCCGAACGAGACTTCGCCATACGCCTTTATATTGCTGATCAGATGTCTGTGGCTGGACCTGTCTATAAGAAGCAGGGGTAAGCGCAAGCCTGGCGACACCAACTTGAACTGACTGTATGATCTTTAGGCGCTCTAGGGGGCTCACGACTGTCCTGCTGGCTGCGCCCGCGATACCACCAGCTGGGCACAATGGGATTACTTCCAGGGATGCTGCAGTGGCCGTGATGCTCACCGATAAAATAAGACGAGATTTGTGGGGACAAGAAGGGCTGTCGAATAGGCTGTGGATCTACAGACTGGGAAGTAGGGTTAGCTGAATGAGAGGAGGCCATGAGGGGGCTTAGAGGGACGTTCGCTTGAGCGAGACGCCAATTTGAGTTGTTACTCGTTTCTCGATCGTCATTGGTGATCTGTTATGTAATCTTCTGTATTTTACATGCACGAATCTTGCACGAATCCATCCCCAATCCCAATCCATCCGAAAAATTCACCGATATCCATCCGTCATCTCGTGCCCCCGTACGGCTCGGTCGCTTGCGAGTAATCAGGCGGGGCCGGCCCAAAGTCCTGCGTCCTCCCAGGTACCACTCTCCGATTGGCACGCAACTCCGCCGCAGGTATCTGTCTCATCGTTAATAAACATCCAGGAGGAGCGACATCGCTTACATGAGCTAATGATTGTCCTGCAGTGGGAGGAAGTGGCAATGGCTGCCCTTTCATCGGATCGGCACTATGCTGTGACTGCTGTCTACTCCGACTCGAGTTGAAAGATGATGCAGCACGTGCAACGCCGGCACCCTGTTGCATTGTCAATACGACATCCACGCCAGATTAATGCAGCCCTCACATAACGCGACGTGGGGGAATATTCCGAATCGGACGACGCGCTCGGAACATAAGCTTGTCGATTTATTGACTGTGTTTCGACAGCAATGGCCGGACCAGATCGAGAATATTGTGAATCGTCCACCGAGGCAGGATATTTCACTACGGGATAAGGGGCTGGGGCAGCCAGGATATCTCTGTTGCTAGTCGACGGTTGCACCATCTGACTTTCCAGGGTAGAAACGGTCTTTCTGGCTTTGCGGCGGCGCAAGAAGAACAGGAGGGCGCCCAGTACAAGCAGAATAAACAACAGAGCTATCACAATTCCTGCGACCGCTGGACCGGGTAAACGGTTTCTGCGAGAATAAATTATTCTGCGTCAAAGGTTAGTAAATAGCAAAAGACTCACGAGCTGGCATTCGACCTATAAGTCAAGGTCAATATCCCCCAAACGCGAAGTGATTGCATTAAATACCAACCTTGAATTTGTGCCCTGAGAAGCGGTAGTATAGACATTTGCGTAGTCGATGGCGAAGATCTGTCCAGATTGCGTGGGTTCGTATGCAACTTTGAGAACGTGATCGCCAGGTCCCATAGTGTTTGCCGTGTAGAGCAGCACTTGTGGCTGGTAGAACTGTTTGCTTGCCGTGTAATTGACGGGCACACCACCATCCAAAGATACAGTAAAGGGTGAACCAGCCGGTCCTGTGGCGCGTCATTAACTGGTGCTGAAGATGGGGCGCATACCAAATGCTCACCGACGGGCCCATACAAAGACACCGCATCTCCTGGAGGTTCTATTACGTGTCTGGCTTGAACGAATTTATTGACCACTTGCCCTAATAAGTTTACGAATAGCTTAAGCGGAGAAATCATATTCAATATCAGCCAGCGACTAACTTGGAAGGTATAAGTCATGAAAGCACCCGGAGTAGCTGTTGCACTGCATGGAAGCTCGATCATCGTAATCTCCAGGAAGTCAATAAAAAGCAACGCACTGGCCAGAGCTCCCAGAAAAGGTGCCGAGGTTTGGCGGATTCGTGCCCCATGAATTGATAGGTGTGTAGACAAACGAAGGGTCTGCGTCCTGCACCGTGTCGACAACAAGTTGTTCATCATCGGGACCAACACTACTTTGCCAAGTAATCTGTTGAAAGTGGTCAGCTAGAATACCACAACCAAGATGTAAACAGACGAAGTCGATGTCAAGGAAAGTGGTTCCCTGATTGGTGATAGTGACCGTATGCAACCCTTGCGGCAGGTTCGTGTTGGAGAAAAGCGGGACCTGGAATTGACCTGGGTCCGAAGCCTTTCCAGTAGCCGGTGGGAACACATTTCCGTCCACCGAAACCTGGTAGAAGCCGTGGTTTCCCCGCTTGGCCCCAAAAATGGTGATCCCAGTGCCATTGTATACAAATGAGGCGGAGGCACCTTCGAAACTATCAGAAATGCTGGAGAGACTGCATCCCCCTTACCATCTGACTGCGTCAAAGTGAAGCTGCTATCTGAATACAAGTCGGCCAGTGAATCAGCGCTCCTCCCCGCGGTCCACTCGGAAGAATAAGAGATAAGAGGAGAGAAATCTTCGATTGTCGTATTAAATTGCGGCATCTGGAATACAAAGAGCAAAAGAACGAAAGGTGGTCTTCCAGACCAGCGGCGAAATGACCCGCAGGGTCTGCAAAGTTGCTACGTGCACTGAATGGCACGGATGAAAAATCGAAGTCAAAACAATGGAAGAAGAGCTGGCGTCACGGTGTTCATGACCACTGGCAATTATGATCACAATCGTCAAGGAACTGGATTGATAGTAATAATCATTGATACACTGACACAACCGATCATCATCAATCGATCACGCTTGCAGCCTTTAGCTTTAGGCTGTAGTCTAATAGAGCGCCGAGTTGGGGCCGATTGAAGCCGACGGCCCGACACGAATCAGACGCCGACGCCAACTAGTGACTCTTGTAAGTACTTGATAAGTACTGCAAACCAACCTTTGACCAAGCTAGCCAGATATGTCGTGCATTAAATTCAGAATACGGTCCAACTACAGTACAGCCCGGGTTGGGGCTGAGTACTGAGTACTTGAGCACTGAGTATTCCCTCCCAATTGCTCCAGCCTATGTATAGAGGTTGCCAGACCGCAGGCCAACTGGACTATGTATAGCTTAGCTATGCATACACACGGACCTGTATTGGAATCCCAGCAACTGCGCGCTGACTGTAGGCTCGTGTCCAACCGTTATGCGTAGCACGATGACGAGCAAGTAGGTATTGTGTGGCAAGTAATACCCAGCTTGCTCGTCATTACTGCTGGTGACGAGCCTACCTACATACGTGGCTGAGAGCGCTGAACGCTGGCACCGCAAATTTTGATCATCACAAGAAATGCCAGTGAGCGAAAAGTGAGCCCCAGGAATATATATGGCTTCCGACAGCGCGTTTCCAGAGACCCCCAAAAAGAAATTATGGTATAAGTAGTAGCGTGATGGTATACAGTCGAATATTCGATACAGGTATGATGAGAATATGGGTGAAAAGACGCGCAAAAATAACATACATGATAAAAATAAGACAGATTTGCGCTCGGTGTCAAAGCGCGTTGTGATTCCTCTTTTTGTAACGCCCGAAGACCCCGCAGACGGCTGTAGAAAGCCCGAGGAGCAAGGCAATTAGACCTGCCAGAGTCAGCCAACACGCGTTGCCATATTGCGATGGGATTCCTTGGTCGCGGAATTTGTTGCGCACGATCCCAAAGAGTACCATGTCGAACAGAAAAGCCAAAAGACATAGGACAGACGTTAATGCAGCCAGGAGGCTTGTCGAGGGAAGTTTTCAACACATTGACAAGAATCCCAGAAATGACGAGTGGACGTACACCATGCCCACGGTTCCAGCACGATGATAGGATGCTCCGCATAGACCGAAAAAGAACGCAAAGCCCGACATACCGGCCACTGGTATTTAACAGAATCAGCATCGTGCTGCCAGTAGCGCATGCAGAAACAGAGGATACTGACCAATGGGATGTAAAATCAGGGCCTTCGTAAGATTGGCAAAGACAGGAGTGTTCAAACTATCATCACTAGAGAATATAACATTGAAAAGGAGAAGGAATGGCCGAGGACAGCCAAGGACAGACTTAAAGTTGAGGGCACTGGAATTGAAGCGATAACCGATGCTAATGTGCGACCCACTGCGGCCGAAAACACCGAAATGTATAACGGAGCTCCCAGATCCGGCGTCGAGAAAATATATCTTATCCTAAACGCGTCGCGAGACCTCAATCCACGGATCATTCGCAAATCTGCTCTGCTCACCCATGTTGGCGCCGAGACCGAGACAAAAGTCTAGTGAGACGGGTCGTCAGTCAGAACGCCCAGTTTCCATCAAGGGAGGATGAGACAGACGAGAAGTACAGCTGCGGATAAGCAAAAGACCAGACCTGGCAAGGCAGCAGAAGCAGGCATGCGACGAGCAATAAAGTACAAGAAAAAAATATCATCAGTGTTTATGCATGTACCGCCATCAGATCAAAATGATCGACTACACGAAAGCTTCTGTGTACCTGTGCACCGGGTACAAGTTCCATTTATCACGGTGTCCACTGATACAAGATATGATACTAATTATTACAGGACCGACCTTTCACCGTTGTTAGTCGCATTGCCCTTCAGCCTTGATTTTATTGAGAGCCTCTTCGGCCACACGGAAACTCGCCATTCCGGTGGGGATGCCGCAATACACCGCCGCCTGAAGCAAAGTTTCTCGGATTTCCACCTCTGTTGCTCCGTTGCCAATCGCTCCCCTGCATATATCAGTAAAGTCTCGAAGCAAATACAGAGCAGTCTGTCCACCTGATATGACCTGCAAGCTGATGGAAGTTGAGATTTGAAGCCTGCAGAACGCGAGTCACGGCTCGTAACTCACTTCATCCGGTTTGCCTTGTGAGGCCAATAGCGCAATGTTGATAAGGCTCCGTTGCTTTGGCTCGAGTCCAGCTGGAGGTTGATCGGGTTAAAGGATACCTCGTTCAGTGTTTCAACACTCACGTCGAGTCCAGATAGTACCCCATGCGACCTGAGAGATGAGTTGAAATAGGTCAGATTGCTAATGTGGCACCCATACCTCTGTGGTCAACTTGGGAATCCGATAATTAGCTACCGGTTTTTGTTCCCAATAAAGAAGATCCAGCTAACCTCCTGCATGGGCTTCATGAATTCCGAAACCCCCTTCTTCAGCTGGCTATCCACGTATGAATCTCCCTGAGAACGCGTAAGACAGCCGCTTTAGCCCCAAACTCGTCGTGTAATACCATGACTTGTCGACGAATTTGCATGCCAGCCTCGTATATCTCTTGGTGCGCTTGCTCGTTGGTCCTGCTGTTGGACGTCATATCGGAGATGGCTGAAGATGAACCTACGCTGCATCCTGTGCTCTGCTGTTGGTACTTCTGCCGTGGGATTGAGACAAATAGGTATATTTCGAGTGGTCGATGCACACGATTGTTTGGCCGACAGAAGCACAGTGTGAGAAACCCTCGTCGCGGGATGCGTGAGTTTCGTCTGTCCTCTCGAGACACTGGAAGAATCCCTGATGACCATCGTCTTACCGGAGCGCTTTGGATGGGTCGGCTTGGGCGCCATGGGCGGGCCTATGGCAAAACGATTGCTTATGAATAACTCTGCGACATTGGTCATTTACGATAGGGACCAGTCGATGATGCAGCGGTTTGTCAGCGATGCCCAGGGTGGAAGGGTCGAGATAGCATCTAGTGCAAGAGAGGTCGCCGAAAAATCCGTGGGCGTACAACGGTTGACAATGCGGTAGAATCTAATTTTGGTATGGGTTACAGGAGTGTATTTTCACTATTGTACCTGAAGGCAAGCGGATTCCGTTTTGATGCAACAACAAGTTTGACCTATCTGTAGGCAGCCATGTAAAGGAGGTCTACTTGACGTCCGAAACGGGGCTGCTTGCTGCGAACACGGCAGGAAAATTATTTATCGATTGGTACGAGTGGTGGAAATACCCTCCGAGTCCTTCCACAGACCACGGCTGAGCACTTTTCGTACAGCTCCACCATTGACCTGGCCAGTTCTATAGCAGTAGGCGACACTGTGATGAAAACAGACGCAGAAGGCGCAGCGCAGTTTTATGACTGCCCTGTCTCTGGCGGAACAGCTGGAGCGTCCAAGGGCATAATCACATTCATGGTTGGCATGTCCGCTGACGACCCGTGCTTCCCCCGCGTCCATGCTATTCTTTCCCTGATGGGTAGATCCATAAATCCGATGGGCGGGAGGGGCCTGGGATTAGCAGCAAAACTAAGCAATAACTACCTCAGTGGCATAATTGCTCTGGCAACGTCCGAGGCCATGAATCTGGGGATCAGATTGGGGATCGACGCCAAAGTTTTGAGCAACTGTCTGGACAACGGCTCAGCAGCTAATTGGGTAAATTCAACAGTCAACCCAGGTAGATACCGACCATTCCACTACACGCTCCTAACACGTATCTGCTGCGTATAGTACCTGGTGTATGCCCAGATGCTGTAACGAGTAGGAACTACGAAGGCGGGTTCAAGGTATTCATTGCCTGCTCTTCGACTGCTGGAAAACTCACAAGAAGCTTTGCCAAGGTACAGCTGATGGAGAAGGACATGAGATTGGCGATTGAAGCAGCAAGGAAAGTGGCAGCCAAACTGGTTCTGGGAGACACAGCAGTTGGAGCATATTCTGCTGCGGCTTCGGACCCCAGCTACCGTGACAAGGACTCCCGTGTCGTGTACAAGTGGTACGTCAAGTCTATCGCCTGTAGGTCTGGGGAAGCCTGAAGCAGTGCATTTCAAGGCTGGGAGGAGTCGACCCAAGAGTTGATCTGTTGAAACTTGGAAACAACACAGGATGAGTCAAGCGAGTGACGTGTATACGTCTGTATACGTACACTTCCAAAAATAGGATGATTCCGTTTTAGGTGTCGATCATTAGATTTTCAGTCCCAGTCTCGAGGTCTTGCTTCCCAGTTCTCCACACTCAGTATTCGACATGAGGCTAACTGCATGGACTTTTAACCCATAGCTCATCTGGAGCCTGATGCTGGCTCCGCATACACCGCTTTTAAAGTATACTGGTCCCAGGTCACGGTCCAAATCATGATGTCCAATGCTCTTTACAGTAGTCTGTGGCCACTGCTAGCCAGGTTCTGTGGAAGCTCGGTCTACGTCGGTCAAGGCTTGTATGGAGAAAGCTATGTTTGTCTGCAGAGCCAACTGGAGTCCGATCGTGGTGGCTTCAAGTTATGGACAATGGAAATCTGGACGCCAAATGCAGCCACCGACCATGGCCACTTCTTTAATCCAACTTCGCTGAGTCGTATAAAAGCTACCATGCTATGTCCATTCTATTCAGCAAATCCCCCGTCTCCGACACTTCGTCATGAATCGCATCCGCAAGGCATTCCAGAAGTGGGTCTGCGTATGCTGTCTGGTGGCATAATTGTCTCTGACTTTGTTATACCTGCTAGGGACAACTCTGACAAGCTCAGCGATACCTCCGCTGGGTCTAAGCCAGTTTATCGCGGAACCAAGCCTCTCACAGTCTCGGACATTCACTCCGTCATGAACATTTCGCCGCCGGTCCGGAAGGGGCGCTACTGGTATGCAGAGGGTTATTCCGAGGATGGGGACGACGATGACAACGACGCGAACATCGAAAAAGACGTCGTGGACAGTTTCCCTCTCCCTCCGGCCTCCATCAACCCACGTTCTCACCGCAGCCCCTCTGGCTACTCACGTTCTCATCGCAGTCCCTCTGGCCATCCGCCCGCAGATGAATTGTTGCCTTCTCCTCCCCAACAGGTGCTCGATCTTGTGGAGCACAGGCAACGCGAACGCACTCGCCCGAGTCGCTCTCACCAAGCGCGTCTGGAGCAGCCCTCTTCCGTGCCACTCAATGTCCACATGCCCAGTTATCACCAGCCTGCTCACCGCCGTCCTTTGTACGCCACATCTCACTCGAACATGTCGACTCGCAGCCTCGGAGCGAACGCTAGTTTCAAGGCCGGTCCCATCGCGCAGCGACCCTCCGTTCAGCAGGCGTTCGTCCCAATGCAACCCTTGGTTGCTCAGACAATGTGCGCCGTGCCGCCTGTACCGCATCACCCTTCCTCCCCAATGCACCCCTCCTTTACCCACGAAACTTACTCCGCGCCCCCTGCCGGCAGACCGCGTCTTTTGTACACCATGCCGGAGGGTGAGCGCAAGAGGCTTCGCTCTACTCCTGCCCAGGTTTCCGCAACCCATGGAGAATGCCACAGATTCTATGCCTCCACCGTGCAGGGTCGCCCAGGACGGCGCATCTGATCATGACGCGATTGCCACGGTATCACGACCAGTTCCATAATCATTGCTTGCATTCTCCAAACCTGCGCCACTCTTTTATTCTGCGTGCCCAGACATACGTTCCTTAGTTTTTTACCGTCTCCCTCACTTGTATTTTGCACGCACATATGCGCTGGATTATATTATTATATGTTGTTACCAAATCCTCTTGACCATTGTGAAACGAGTTAAATCTTCCAGCTTTACGCGGCCCTTCTTACCCTTGGGTACCTCTGGCGGACGCTCCCCTATCTCTGCGACGGCGGGGGCATCATCTCGCTTATTGTCCAGCAGAGTTTTGAGCTCGCGGTTATAGATCTGGTTGAAGAGCATGATTCCTTTTTGTCATCAAAAAAGAACGGGCACCGCGTACTTGTTCTTCTCGTCCTTCTCCAATGGGGTTACGACCGAAGTCATTGATCGCATCCTCCGCCTCACGGGCCTCCATTCCCGCTTTTCTTCTTGTAGCGTAACTCACCAAGTTGACACCCATGATGACTTTGATGACGACAAAACTGGATGTGTGATTTAGATCATTAACTTCAAAAATGCGCAATAAGCTGAGCTACCAAAGCCAGAACAATAGACCCATCGTTGCCCACTTGAGATAATGAACGATCTCGGCATTTGACAATGATGGCACAGTCCAGAGAGAGGAGTCGTCAGAATGCACCGCAAACATCAGGCTGATAGACTGCGAGCCAATCAGGATCGCAAGCACCGCCAGTGGAAGAGAAGCAAATCCGAGACGACGAGCAACTAGAGGGGACTGGTCGACATATGTATGCTGTTCAAATGCATAAGCAGAGGTCGCATGTTAACGCGCGGCGAAAAATCACCTTGCGAGCACCATGTCGCCCAACAGCGCTTCCACTGGCAAGGTCTCGACAGAGGACGTCAGTATATCTTTCATATACTGATGGTCGGATGTGATTGAACTTGGTGATGAAAGCATGCTTGAGCCAGTCGACGAGCATCTCGGACACCAACACAGTTAGCACTGGCTATTCACACGCGGAGGGTCAGACAATTTGGGGTTGAACAACGACAACATGCCTACGTATGAAATTGTCCATAGAATGTTGTCACCCCAAACCCACCCGAAACTCTTGGGAAGAACAAAGCCTTCGGTGAAGTCAAACTCGGAACCGCTTAGTTCTATTAGGTTCCTGAATGCAACGACACAAAGCATGAGAGCCAAGGTGAATCGCTCAACGATATCTATGGTATGCGGCTATTAGTCAAGTCGGAAACGCATTCCATTCACTGTACCTGCGCAAGTGATTTGGAAGAGATTGTCCTTTTCAAATTTCTTGAAAACACTGCCCTTGATTTCTACGAACTGATTTGACACCAGCAGGGTTAGCAAGGCATGGTCATACGAGTTGACGGCGACGTTCAATGCGATCAATTGGTAAACCATCACAAGGGAATGCGCCACTTGATTACAGCGTCAGGAGTGTTAGAATATTCGACATTGATCAACGGACCGATGTAGAAGGTAGCCAGAACGAAGAACAACAACGGTCGAAAAGTGTGCGAGGACACTGGCATCCTGTGGGAAAGCGGCTCGAGAGTAGACCGCGAAAATAGGCAGTCCAGTATATCTTGGCCGATAGAGGCGCATAGGCGATCACCGATCTACGACAGACCAAAGGTCAGAAGGGGCTGATGAACGATGAGGGAGCGTACTTCAAGTGCGTTGAAGATGACATACAGTTTGATCGTGTCTTGGCCGCGTATAGAGTGGTATATTTTACTTGCATCCGTGAGGGGATTTAATATCATAATGGAGACGATCAGTAAAAGTGTCCGCAGTATATCTGCCTTCTGCGACGGTGGGAGGGGAGGTGCGGAGCGTGAAAACGTATTGGCAACGAGTCGAGTCCATGCCAGCGCAAAGCGTATGGGAAGTATAGTGAACGTGTAGAGGAATGAATCGAGGCAAAGGACAAACCCGAACCCGATGATCTAGGTGACATGAGGGGTAACTATATACGTCTCAGACGAACACACCTTCTCAATGGCCATAGGGATATTCAAAAAATTACTGACGCGGTCCCATTTAAGCTCCTGGTGCGAGTCGAAATCTGTTGCGAGCAACTCTTCGCGAAGATAGTCCCACAAGGAGAATGGATGGGCAGAGGAGGGCTCAAACGTCAGAGAGATCGGAGAAACGGGGGAGAGTGGGGTGAAAGGCGGTGTGGGCGGAGACGGGGAAATGGGGGAGGGAGGAAGTGAGGCATATATATTTGGTCTGTGGTCGTGGTCGAATCGGTCTGTGTTGGTGAGGGTTGGACTGACGGACGGCTGGCGCGACGAGTGCGTGGACCAGAGGCCGTTGACGGACGCGGAGCTGAAGCGCCGTTTCACTTTCTGTCGTCGGGTGCCCATGAGCGGCAGGACTATAAGTTGTAGCAGAGTCAGAGCAGAGTACGAGTGTTGCTGGGAGCAAGCTACTTACGTTATCGACGTGCACAGAGCCAAAACAACACCAATGCCAAAGTTTACCCTCCGGCTTCCCGCCCTTCTTCTCCTTGCCTTCCTTCTTTTTCTCTACTACCTGTACCGCCAGCTTGCGCCCCCATATGCTATCTATGATGCATTTGCTCAATCGGAGTCGCGTACCTCTTTCACCCATATAAACGACCGCAACGCCGACAAGTACGTCTTGTTCAGGCAGTTGCAGGGGGCTGGCTTCAACAATCAGGTTGGCCCTCGAAATCCACCTCGTGCATCTAACACTCCTTCCATAGGTCCAGGAGATTCTGCTCTACCACCATCTGGCTCTCTTGACGTCGCGGGTGTATGTATACCAGCCCCTCGTATGGCAACCTCGTCGGGCTTCGCTGCCATTGTCTGCCTTCCTTTCTGGAGTCACAACTGGCTCGATTACCGCCTCTGTTTTCGACCAAGTCTGTCCACCCTCAGAAGTCACGCATGTCTCGATTAATCGCGACAACAACGAAATATGGGAGCAAGCAAAGGCTCTGCTGAACAGGCCAGACAGATGCATGGTGGTTGATGACTGGATTCTCCGGTGGACGTGAGTCATGACATCAGCTCACCGATTTCCACTCTCAACTTCCCAAGGTTTTTGGCGTCGCCAGCTCTCCACCAGATCTGGCCATCTTTCAGACATTACCTAACACTTCATTTCAAATGGTCTGCACCGATAGAGGACATTGCGGCACGCCACCTTGCGGCCCGTCTGCCTGGGGACGAACCGTACATGGCCTTGCATCTGCGACGCGGTGAGTCGGAATTATACGTCCTGTCGCTGTGGTTTAATGCTTTCCAGGTGACTTTGAAGGTCATTGCCACAGTCTGGCATCTGCTCAGACAGGTTTCACCACTTGGGCTACCCTTCCCGAACTGGATTCGGGTTTTCCCCCTTCCTTGGATTCCACCAACCAGACGTCTGTCATGGAGCACTGCTACCCTTCCCTTCGTCGTATTCTTGATGCTATTGATTTGCAGGCCCGGGCTAATCCTCACGTCCGTGCCTTGCATGTTCTTCACGATGGCGCTTGGGATCATCCCACAGTCTACCTTCAGCACTACAAACTGGAGGCTGCGGTCAAGAGCGCAGAGCGCACCCTGAGAGCTGGATGGACTGGAGGGCCCATGAAAACTGTGACGCATTCCGGCTCACTTCCCATTCAACGCGAATCGGATTGGGCGGTTGCGGTTGACGTCGAGCTTGCCAGGAAAGCTTACATATTCATTGGCAACGGGTATTCCAGTTTGAGCTCTCAGATTATTGCTCTGAGACTGGCAAAGGAGGGAGCACGGACCAAGGATATCACTTTACTTTAGTATGTACCTGTAGCCACTAAAACAAACAACATATTGTAAATGCTTTCTCTGCGTGCGGGTCATGCACGTCAACGAACACTGGCACTCTGTTACCGCTCCTACAAGGCTCCCATCGTCGCTCCAGGCCCACCTCCAGGCGGCTGTACTTGGTTTAACCACGCCCGCGACGTTGAGCTGATCGCTTTCTAGCCTCCGTCCCCCCTCTGCCTCTATGGCGAAAGTTCTTTCCTTCTACCCCAAAAGCCTTCCAAAATCGCGTCTCCGTCATGAACCCGAATACTGCGGCCATGCTCGCGGATGCGTTTGTTCCTGCTGGCTCCCGCGACAAAGTCATTATTGAAATCTTCCCTGGTGCGTCCAGCCCACGCGTTGTTAGCGATTACAGATGGACGCGTTGCTTGTCTTAGGCCCAGGTCAATTGACACGCGCATTGCTTAACCTACCACGGGAACGATTAAACAAATTGATCGTCGTCGAGAGCGCCGATTTATACCTCAATTATTTAAAGGTGCAGAAAATGTCCCACATGCTCTACGTATGTACATCTTTTTACGAACATCGTCCTAGCCCCTTGAGGCAGTCGACAGTAGGCTCACAGTCATTCCCATGTCTGGAGAGAGCTGGGATTCGTACCAAAGAATTAACGACATGCGGTTACTGGACGATGTTCGCACCATTCCATGGGACCAAGGAGGTCGAGCTTGTTTTTTTTTGCTAGCTTCTGAATTTGCCTCATCGAACATCTCTTTGCTTATAGTTCATCCTCAACTGCACTTCGTTTCCCACTTGGCCTCAAATGTACCGGGAGAGCAGTTCATCTCCCAGCTGTTTCGTAGCATGCCCGACAAACAGTGGCTGTTTAAATATGGCCGTGTCCCTATGAGCATCCTGCTCAGTGAATACATCTGGAAGGTTGGTCGCAGTGGTTCATTTTTTCGACATCCTGGTTTACCCGCCTCGTACAGCGTGTGCTTGGAGACGACATCGGAATCCGATGCAAACTGAGCATGATTGCGGCTGCTGTCGCTTCGTGCAGTGAAGCGGTCCCACACTCGGCATTGCAACCCTATGCAGATCATTTCCATCCTACGCCTTCTGCTGCAGTTCAAGCACAGAGAGCAAAGGAAAAGCGAGAAGCTAAGCGTTTGACGGGAGGGAAGCCGGGTAATCCATTTGTTGCAATCAATATCGTTCCGCTGGAGAGTCAAGTGCGTGTTTTTGCACCTCAATAACCCTGGAGTTGACACACGCTCTTAGGTAATACGTCCAGGTCTGCTTGACAAGTGGGATTACTGTCTACGCCGCCTCTATGTCCGCAGGGCAACTCCATTACACGCTGCTTTACCGTGCGTACATTTGAGGATACCTTGTAGTATCGATTGAATTCCCTGGTACAGATACCTCGCTCCCAACGCGCAAACACTTTTGAAAAAGATCAGTGTGCCCGGTCTTCCCACCAACGCCTACGTTCCTCCTGATAGGCCGATCCGAGAAATGGACGTGGCGGATTGGGCTCTATTGGTAAAAGCGTTCGACGAGTGGCCATTTGCACCCGAGGTCAGTTCATGAAGTATAATGTATAAATGCGATATTGAAGGGGCACACAGGACCTTTCCATCGGTGATACCATAGGAAATGATGAAGAGAGGCATGGTTGAGATTCGACAAAAGTACAACAAACTTGATAATAATACAGCTTAAATAAATATGCGGAGATTTAGAAACGAAATTACGAAGTGGCCGACTGTGTTTCCTGCTGATGGTCAGGATCCAAACGATTACCAGAGTTGTATGTTTTACCTCTATCAAGATTTGTGTATCATCCACCGGTTGAGTCTCTTCCCATTCCTTTGGGAGGTCTGGTTGCGTCTCGATGTCGGTCATGTTGGTGTCCATCGTCATCTGCGTCAGCTGATTTTCTGTAGACACATCCTTTCCGCGGGCCCTTTTGTCCACATGCGACTTTTTTTCATTAGGCGCGCTTGACATCAATCCAAACAGGGTCGTTTGCCGAGGGCCGTCTTTTTTATCTTTATCCTTGGACTTGAGGGAGGCAGACGGACCTGGAACGTTGTCATGATCAGTCGGAACAATTAAGACAGAAGATTCAAGAGACGTTTCAGTTTGGGGGCGTCCTCTTCGGCAGCATCGACCTTGTCGAAAAAACTTTCGCTCTTCTGAATTGTCTTGTTTAATTCAGGTTTCCGCCCAAACGGACTCCGGCCATTCTCCTGTCCGGCTTTACGAGCAAAGGGATTAATTTCTACGACATGGCATTAGTGCACTGGCCGTTGAAACGGAAAATGTCATATACTTTGCTTCGGAGGTGGGAGATCAAAATCCGACGAAGGAGCTACGTCATCTTCTTCGATTCTCTTGCGTTTGCCGTCTGGAGGAGAGCTGGCAACGGATTCCGTTTGCGTGGATGGCAGGCCGCCACCAGCAGTGTTCGCCATGTAGCGCGTTGTTTCTTTAGCGGGTACCGCCAGCGCAAGACCTGGGCGTAGCACGCTAGGAGGAGGGCCAAAGTCTTGGAAGGCTTTGGGACGAGATGAAGCTGTATCGGCGACAGGCACTAATCGACGTGGGGGTGGGTCGGGCCTGATCCACTGCCTCCTTTTGTCTCGTGCAAGAATCAAACGATCTTCATTTTCTTCTCGAGTGCTTTTTAACGTTTGAACCTTCTCGGTCAAGCCCGGAAGATGATGAAATTGGGAAAGTCTGATGATCAAGTCCAAGACCTTGGGATGGTGAACAAGCTTGGCGAGTTCAATTGCCCGAGGGATATTGGAGCTTTTGCAAGCTTCGCCGATGAGCTTTATGAACTCTTTGTCGATTGCGTGTTCCCGTGCAACGATGGCTTCGTTTGTCAATTCGTCGTCCAAGGCATCCCGGGATGTTTCGAGAAACAGCATCTCCCTTTCGATTCTGACGCAAAATTAAATCACCGGAATGGAATATCGATGTTCGCACGTACTCTTCCTCTGATGCATTTTCAGCTCTAAAGGGAAACCGCATCGGCAAATCTTGGTGTAATGGTCTGGGGAATCCAGGATGCTCTTGTGTACCCTGAGTTGAAAGTTGAAAATTGGTATGGCAGTACGGAATTGAAAAAGGATTGCAATAACCTTCAAAATTACACAGGTGAATATACTTCCGTGGATGCCTATGGGCCAGTAGGATTCATCTTTTCCTTTCCTTCGTTCGAGAAGGTTGGTATCCATTACGCGTGCCCAAGAGGCATGATGAGGAATCCGAAACTTTGTCAAAACATGGACCCGTCCTGTAGTGTCGTACATGGCGGGAGCCTGAGTGAAAGTAATAGCCATCAGGAACATTGAAAGAAATTGTTGCTCGTAAAATGCAACTTGCCCCTTCATCAGTGATTCCGATCCATTTCAGCGTATGCCCTTTGGGAATAGGAAGGACATCGCGCTGCCGGACGCTAAAATCTTCGAAGTTGATAATAGAATAAGAGAGATTTTGAGAACCTGCAAGGAAGCTCTGAGAAAGAAGTAGCTAGGCTCCAAACCAATGCTCACCATCTATGGTGGTGGATCCAGCGCGATGCACCACAAATACCCACTCTGCACCAGCAACCATTGAGACAAAATCAGCTCCTAAACCCATAATACGCCGCTCTCTACCCGTCCCACTGAGAAACGTCAGATCTCCCTCACTTGTGGCAACGACAACGTTGCCAAAGCCATCCAGATCGCCATCTGAGGATTCCCTCATGTTCCTCGATGGTGACAGGCCGCCAGCAGCAATTCCCAGGACCACTGAGCCGGCGCGTAGCGGGTATTTCCATTCACTCTCTCCAGAATAGGTACCGTATGGCTTGTAAGATACTCGAGCTGGGTGAGCAGCTCGTGGCTTACAAGCAAATACGGCCCCACGCTCCCCTGCTAATAGATGCAATTACTCATAGATGTCGAATGAGCAAGCACCTACCAAGATAGCCCAAATCGCATTTGTCGGTGTCTTCGAAGCGTAAGCCTTTCCTTGTGGATTGATCGAAAAACGCGACGGTGACGACATGATGTCCTTGTTCAGAAACGTCGGTAGTTTCGATAACTCCAAGCAGGTTAAACGCTGACAACATTCAAACTTTCATGAACCTATCTGTGAAAGAATGACGCTTACCAAGATATCGCTTTTTATCGACCATGGGGGTCGCCCCTGGTTGAAACGGTGGCTGAGCCTTAGTTATACTCACTAGAGGGATTCCTTCAATTATGCGGCAGAAGCAGGAGGAAACCTCGCCCGTACCCATTTCTTTGACGAAAGCGGTGCCCATTCCCTCACTAGCGATATCCCCTAGATCCTCGACGTCGTCATCGTCATCGATCCAGTCATTTGGGCCCTCTGACACATTGTCCAGGTCCGCATCTCCGGCGTCGACGCCCTCAACGTCATCTGTATCGAACAGGGCAGGAGGAAGTTCCCGCGTTACGGACACTACAGCAGAGCCAGCAAGTTCGGTGGCAGGTTTGACTGGATCAGAAAAAGCATCGGAGATGGGATTTGGCCATCGAGTAAACACGCCGTCTTCGGAAGTCCATGCAATCAGATTTTGAGTAGGAGAAAATGCGAGTTGTGTAATTATCATCTGGGAATTGCAGGTATGACTGAATTTGCGAGAATCGATAAAAGTTCTGGTCATATAGATGGCTAACTTACCTTGCAATGACACGACGTGTCATCGTGGACCAAATATGGACCTTCGATGGTGAGGCTGATGCGAGATATGCACCATTTGGTGACACTGCTAGTGCCGTTATAGGCCCGGGGGTATTGTTGTCAGAAAACGTGTAATTTTTCTTCCATTCCGATCGAGTAATTGTTACAATTTCTGGATCGGTGCGTATCAAGTTCCATGACCCCAAAAGGATGCAGAGCGTACCATGACCACGGGAGGGCACAAAAAAATAGTCCCCAGAAGGATGCCATACAGCGGAGCAGTCGTGAATCACGCCCTTCCTGAGGCACTCATCAAAAAGGGAAGAAAAAAAAGGAGAAATATGGGTCTGACTGATTTTCCAGAACCGTAGGAAGTATGCCTTCCAGTTGCACCACTACTTCGGGCTTATCTTTTGACACATCCCAAACAATGATTTGCCCATCGTGACCACAGGTTGTCTGGCAAGATAAAATGTTAAGGTGCGCTGTGTAAGATAGAAAGAGGTACCATACGAGTAGTGGGGCTGTGGGATGCCAGGTTGTCTTGCGAATACCTCGTCTATGGCCCTTCAAAAATTTAACCTTGATCGGATCATCCATATCGACGAGTTTAACGTCCAATTCGCTGAAAATGACCATCAGAAGACAAAATCGTAGGTCTGACAATACCCACTCGGATGCTACTGCAACTGTTTTGCCTCTAGGATCGATAGCCACGCATCTCACCGCTTCACTTTTAGCAGCCGTGAGATAGCCATCAAGTTGCCCACTGTCCTTCACGTAGCGTCTGACTTCTGAATCTTCACTTCCGGAGAACCAATAATCGTCCTGTGAGGATTGAGCAAGGGAGCACAGCAGAAGTAGACCACAATCAAACCGATATCGCGATAGAGGTGATGGGACCTTCCGCCTCTGCTGCGGTAGCAGGCTCCTGTTCTGAACCTTCTGCGACTTTCCAGATGCGAACAATGCCATCGTCGCCCCCCGTGAAAATGCGGCTGGCAGAGATGTCAAAGCAGTTTCGGAGCAGGCGAGGTAAGAACACACATTCCGTCTCGAGAGAAGGCGAGGCAAGTGAAACCTGGGCCATGGGCGGGGTTCACAATCAGTTCCATGGTCGACGCGTTCAAGTGTACTGTGACGTGACAGACGCGTCGGTCACGCGGGAGTGTAGCAGATAGGGGTAAGTGCACAAAATAAAGCAAATTTAGTCGTGGACTTCCAGTAATGAATCGACATCCGAGTCTTCACTATCTTCCAAGGTCCCTTGTCCAGAATCCCTTTCTTTTTCCACCGTCTTGCCGACAGCCTTAGCCTTCTCTTTGACTCCCCCAACCCCTTCCTCCACTTTGGAAACGAAGGACTCTCTGAGAGAACTCACAGTGGTGACCGCCATATCAAGTACCGCCTCCACTCGTTTTTTAAGAGCCTCGTTCGGACTATTTACCGTCTGCAACGAGCATTAGACTATATTAGGGAGAAAGATCGATGGCTTGCCAGTGAAACTAGGTTAATTTGAGCAGTGGCCTCGTCTAGCCGGACTAAGAGCGAAGGGTTGTGGTCATCTTCACCCTGTTCCTGCTCGTCTTCCGTTTCATCAGGCATATGAAGCTCGACCTCTCCAAAATGGGCCTCAAGAAACCAAGCAAGACGTTTTATTCTCGTTACAGCAGCGGTCTCGTCTTGGCAGTCCGCATGAGGATGAGGATCTCGTTTCAGGTGTGTGTGGGGCTGCGAGGTAACTTCCCGGATATCCATGAACAAAAATCCTTTTCGTGAGTGAATCACTCACGCTTCACTGATGCTGGACTCTTGTCAATCCCAGTAATGAGAGCCAGCGTGGAATCGGCAATCATATCGTTGCTCGCACTTGAATCCCATTCCAATGTCAATTCATGCTCCTGAGTCTGTTTGACGTCGACGGCACCCATAACCTGACAGACACCGATGTCAAGAACAACTCGAAGGGTCTAGAACGCAACGCAGACCCGCATGGTTGGAATCCCTTCTCTATCGATTCCATCTTCGATGGTTCCATACATACCTTCCAGGTGCCATTTAACCAATTCCCAACGAACGCCAAGAACAATCTTCTGCCGCTGGGTCACTGTACATGTCGACAATCCGGCAAAGTCTTTCAGGTCCCGCGGATCCAGAAGGGTGTAGGAAAAATCTTTGGAGACCAGGAGCCCGGACACCACATCATTGGCTCGTGGCTGCTTGTCCGCCAGAGTTCCAATGGCCTACGCACCCATAATGAAGATGCCAGCCACTCGTGGACAATGATGCTCACCTTGGCCACCCGCTCTCCTCGAAATGCTAGATTCAAGACCTCAAGATTGCGAGGCGTGTGGATTTTGACATCCTCATCTCTCTCCTTGTACCGCGACGTCATGGCTGCTCGCAAACGTGCCATAGCTGTTTGTTCCCCATGAACTAGAACCTGACAAAAAATGTGAACTATAACAAGCACAGAGAAGAGAACCGTATTTACAACATGCTGGGCTTTGACTAGCTCAATGAATTCCGAGTTTTGAGAATAGTCGACGTGAGCACTGAACGAAATGTATGCCACAGATATCTTCCTGGGAATCATCCCTCCTTTCAAGGACTCGAATTCTTCCGGTTCAGTTATGATATCCTAAACAAGAAAATGAGCTTGATGAACTGACTGAAGTCTCGAGAAAAGCCGAAATCCGCACGGGCACAGAGATAGAATCTAATGTCAATTCGTTCGTGTAGTATACATGAAATAGGGAATGTAGTAGATAACGATCTCGGAATACAAGCCACTTGTCACTCACCCTGGCCAGAGTCCCCTCAACCGAGTAGCCGGTAATAATAAGGCCATTGCGCGAGTCGGGAGCCCACAGCTCGAAGAGTTCTCTGCTTGGACCAGTTTGCATGAAACCGGGACTAGCAAGAACCACACATGGAGGCCCCTCCGCTATTTTCTTTTCCCAGCCACGGGGCTGCGGTAAATTCGAGATGTGCCTTTTCCGCGATGTCAACGTGCAGTTTCTCCAAGATAGCTGAATCTCACTTGAACACGAAGGGATTGTCACGTTTAGCAAATCTTGTTCTTATATTCGAGTTCATGGTGTGGATGTAAGTCTGATACACGGCCATCGACTTGCGAGCCAGTCCGGATGCATAGTAGATCGGCACATTGTGCAGATCTGAATGTTTCTTCCAGTACTCGTCTAGAATGAGCAAGAGTTCCTGCGCTCGACCGAGAGCAAAAGTAGGCAATAGAACATGTCCCCCACGACGGATGATGGAATGGACGAGCGTCATGAATCTAAGTTCCTTCTCGGGTCTACCTTCAAGACTTTGTACGCCATATGTGCTTTCCACAATGAGGACATCCGGTCGTACAGGAGGAACTTCGGCTTTGACAAGGTGGCGATCTTCTTCGCGAGAGTAGTCTCCAGTGTAAAGTATTTTCAAACCAGCGATATCGATGAGAAACATGCAGGCGCCCAAAACATGGCCTGCATGATATGGAGTGAAAGAAACACCCGCACATGGTGTTATGAGTTGGTGAACGGACACAGGGATGATAAACGCTAGTGACATTGCCATATCCAAGGGCGAAAAAAGAGCGTCGGACGAAGATGAGCTAGGATACGCGTTATGTCAATTTGGTGACGAGCAAACTGGTCGTGATAACTTCACCTCGTGCGAACGAAATCCTGCATCATGAATTTGTGCAGTGCCTTTGTAGGATGTGTCATGTACACTTTACCCTTTCCATCCCTGAAGTTTGTCTGCCACGGGTTAGAAGGAGATATAATGGAAAAAGAAGAGCGAAAAAGCTCTGACTTTTTCTGTGATATAGGTGAGAGCGGCAGCATGATCAAGATGGAAACTATGGTCGTTGAGAAAGGGGCGGGTTGGGATGAATCCTACTCACTGTGTGATTAAAAGCGCATCGACGGTGCTCCAATCCAGTTCGTCAATAAAGGGCAGAGACGCCATGCCGCTGTAGGCAGGATGCACTCCGGCATCGCACACGATTGTCTTGCCGCGATATTGCAGTACACAACAAGACCTGCCGACTTCTTGACCTGCTCCCAGAAGGATAATGCTCAACGTTTGCGCATCGGACATTTTCGCAAGCAAGACTCAAAAGCAGCAGTAGTCACATCACGTCACAAGTGGCTGTGAGTACTTACAGACAATCAAAAGCTGCCTATTGTGGAAGCGTGGGAATTTTGAATAACGCTTGGGCTCTCGAAAGTCCAAGTACCATTTGTAGAGTGGTATTTCTCTGCTTCGAAACCCATCGACAATATTTGTGTTCCGAAGTGTGTGGACCCTTTGAAGAGCTATCCACATCCTTCACGTAACCTATTGAAGCATCTGCCTTCTATGTTTAACCATTCCTGGTGCCGTGGAACACAATTGGAGGCCTGTGGACATCATTCTTTCGCTTGCTTTCAAAGCAGACAGTGTCCTTTCCATTAAATCCATAAACCTACACATCCTTGGGGGCTTACAAAGTGAACCCACTGATAAGCCATGAATATGCTATACCCTAAAAATACACTTTTTGCGAATTAAACATACAAGCATTTCACACTTAGATCCCTAACAGATCAGTATTACTCCGAAATACTGATTCTATAATCATGCTTCACTTATATGAGACCAGGCATATCTGTCTAGAATGATACCTTTAACCGAGGGCGATCTAAAACAGGTCTGTGTTGAGATATATTTAACTGGATGGACTATACAACACAGAGTGGCATCTAAGAGGGAGTATATGATTATTAAAGATCAAGAAGCTAGCAGTATAAGACAGATGCTCTCTCTATAATCAATTCAATCCCAGAGATGGACTCGAGAATCATGGCAATCATTAATTATGACGTACCTGGTCTCAAGGGCCGGTAAACTATGCACCCGGATACCCAACATCGGGCTTTTTAACAATTTACTTGTCG
>JARGXW010000992.1:0-44831 GCA_029204085.1 Mycena sp. CBHHK59/15
CGGCATAAGGCTTCGGAGTTCTCGGAGTTCCTGAAGACTGCAAAGCGGTGGGAGTGGAAGAATGCTGAGGTTTAAATGCTTTCTTCAGATTATACCCTTCTGGTTGGAAGAGGTGGAAGTTGAAGAAGACTCGGGATTTCCGTGAGTACCGGTCTTCTCGCGTTTCTTCTCAGATTCTCGCTTCCAATAGCGAGTATCAACCCGTTGAGCCGCAGCCCGGAGTCCGATAAGAGTATTCGGATACTCCATATTGACAAGGGGATCCTTAATCCTCCTTGGCAATCCTTCGTAGTATTGGAAACGAAGGGCAGTCATTCCCCAACCAGTATAAGCTGAAAGCTTATTGAATTCGACGGTGTAAGTGGTGATATGGTCCGTGGATTTCATTCGGAGATTCCAAAGCTGGTCCTCGGCATCTCCGACAGGATCGTGTGGCCCAAAGTTGTCCTGCAGCTCTTGAAGGAACTGAGGAAAATTGCTGTCCCAGGCTGGAACAGTGTTTGGGTCGGATCGAAGAGCTGGGGTTCAAACCAATCTAGGGCGGTGCCTCGGAGGTACGACATAAGATAAATGATTTTGTCGTCGTCCGTGGTGAATCCTGGTCACGTTCAGCAAAGTGCAGATAGCACTGAGCGAGGAATGGTCGGAGTTTCTGAGGATCAGAACCATCGAAGTATCGGGGTTCCGAAGGTTAGAGCGAGAGCTCTTAGATCCAACTGTGGACCTTTCAAACTCCGAAGTACCTCCGTGAGATCTCCGATATTGGCCAGAATTTGTCGGCCAAATCTTGTCTCCTCATCAATAACTTCCTCTTCTTCGATAGGTGGTTCGGTTCATCGGTTTCTTCAGCTATCGGATCTTCCGAAGGAGGAAGCGGAGTTGTGAATGGATTAGGAGCACGACGCGGAGCCTCCGATGGTACTCCTCCAACTGGGTAAGAAGCTGGACGTGGATTCATGGTGGGGTAAGGAATGGGCTGGAAAGTCAGAGGGATTTCTGACGATCGAGCGGCAATGGGAGTAATAGGAATATTGGAAAGAAGTCGGGATTGCCGGCGGTCACGATCAACACGCCGTTGGAGAAGATTATTGCCAGCAAGAGATTGGGATGCGCCAGGCGTGCCCGGCACGATGGATGCAGGATTGTAGGGGTTAAACTGATCAGCCATGCAAGCCCAGATAGTTGAGTTTGATAATACTGTTAAGTGCTGAGCCGAGGGGATCGGAATTGCCGAGAAAGTCCGAAGGAAATATGTTGGAGTTAGTCACGGAGTTCCAAAGGGTCAGAAGGTCGTTCTCGCAAGCACTACAAACAAGAGTGTGCGACTACCCGGCTTGCGACCAAGGAGAGACAAGTCCAGAGATAATAACGGGAGGACGAGTGAGGATGCAGGAGGGCCGGAGGAGGCACGGAATATCCGATAGGTCGGAGTCCGACTCAGGTTGCGTTGGGAAGGGAGAACGCAATAACGTATACAATTATCAAACTGAAGAACAGAGGCTAAACTACTTAGCTTAAATACTAGTAAGCTAATTGTTTAGTGAAGTACAATAAGGTGTGAAAGATTAGTAAGTATTAGTCCGTGGACAATAAGCCGTCAAGACAATCCTGTGAAGGATTCGTAAGTATAAGTCCGTGGACAATAAGTCGTCAAGACATCTTGTGAACGATGAGTAAGTATTTCTCCGTGGACAATAAGTGGATGTCCGGATAAACTCCGAGAGTGAAGTAAGGGATTATGAGTAAAGGAATCCGCTTGGTAATTCCTCATCGCATAATGTCCCTTGCGATGGATAGAAGTCCCCCTCGGAAATTCCGAAGGAAGTCCGATCGGAGTTCCGAGGTACTCCGAGATGCACGGATATAACAGCCTCTCGCGGTCGGTTTCGAGCTTTCAGCATTGCAGAGCCCCTCTACGCCTGCGGAACACGTGTTTATGGCTGACAAGCCTTACCGCGAAGCCGTTGGTTCCATCCAGCACGCTGCGAACACCACCCGTCCTGACATCGCCTATGCCGTCAATCGCCTCGCTGCCTTTCTCCAGAATCCCGGTCCTACCCACTGGAAAGCGGTCCTCCACCTGCTCGCGTATCTCAAGGGCACCCTCGACTACAAGATCACGTACCGTTGGGGCGCCGCAAGCGGGATTCGACCTCTTGGTTGGGTTGATGCCGACTATGCCGCGGACTTGGACACTCGCCGATCCACCTCGGGCGAGGTTTTCCTGATGTCTGGTGGGCCGGTGTCCTGGTCTTCGAAGAAGCAAGCCACCGTTGCACTCTCTACCACGGAGGCGGAGTACGTGGCGCTGACACGTAGTTCCAAGCAGGCTATGTGGATGTATAGCTTCCTTGATGAGCTGCGCATGCCCCAGCAGCGCCCGGTAATCCTCTACGGCAACAATTTGGGAGCTGCTACGCTCGCGCGGGATGCGAAGGGACATGCACGTGTCAAGCATATTGACATTCGCGAGCATTACATTCGCGAACACGTAGCCGCTGGTGATATCGAAATTCAGCATGTCCCCTCTGCTGAAAATCTTGCGGATATCTTTACCAAGGTTCTACCCTGCGACGTGCACCTTTCGATCATCCGCGCATTGGGTCTTACGGAGTAGAGGAGCAGATAGGAGCGGAGCGGAGATGCTCGACTCGAGGGGGAGTTTCCATTCTCCCTCGATAACGGTCACTTTGATTTAGTTTCTCTATTACTTTACTGATTTTTCATGGCTCGTTCTCGCCAGGGGGAGTGTTGAAGTGACGGCTCGACAAGCCATATAGCAATTGCTGCTCACATCCCATTTCGTCCTATTTCATTCAAGTCCCACATTGTCTACAGCTTCGGTTCAACTTCCGCATTATCTACAGCATCGGTATCCCATTACGGCGTAGCGCTCGTAAGCGCTCTACAGCTATTGTACATATTTAAGCAGTTACTTCCCAGAGACGCACCTCAGCCGTTCACTCATATTGTGTCTGTCTGAGGTTCGTCTCTTTCTTTGTTTTGCTATTCTCTTACTTACGAGTGCTGTAGTATTATTTCCAACAGGTATAATATAGCCGTTCACTCATATTGTGTCTGTCTGAGTATTATTTCCAACACCCATACATACTACAATTAGTTTATTGTTTTAATTGTTTCACGTGGAAATATCTCAGACTCCGAAATTAGTATATATACCATCGTGTACTTACGCTTAGTTCAGTTTGAATATCGACTAAGATTGTGCCCTATCTCTGTCTCACTCTCAACCTGTCACTTCTCGAAATCAGGCCTTGGGCATAGGGAAAGGTGCAGCACACGAGCTGAAGCCAAGCCCGCTCCATTTATTGGCACCCGCCTCGGACCTCCGTTCGGACTCCGTCTGGACTTCACACCTATCTATGAAGTTTTATCATAAGAGAGTCCCCATCCGTATTGCTCACTTCACATCTTCATTTTGATAGAACATCCCAGACTTCCGTTGGCCTCCAAGAGTAACCGACTCTTGACAATGACCTAGCCTCCGAGTCAAAATCACCAAAATTTTGTCTGGACCCAGACCTATCCTCGAATGGTATTATCAGGGGCCCTTTGATACCCCTGAATTTGTGTACAAGACTCGCAGTGGGGCAATTTATTGTTCCACTTGAACAATGGAATGGAGGGTTAGCCCTGCTCTTCGGTTCTGTCTATTCTATTTTCTGTTTCTAGTGAGTGTCACGTACCGTGACATCGGACTCCCTCGGCTCCCGAGAATCGCCGAATAGTAATGTCCCCATTCTTATTGGCTACTTCATTCACCATATGCTCAAGACTCACTATGATTCACTATGACTTTCTTTGTCGGCGTCCTCGGTCTTCCGACGTCCGCCGACACAGCATTGACTTACATTGACTCCTACATACTCATTCCCATCGCGGAGCCTATCGGCCTCCGATGATTGATTACACTACGATATCATTTAAATAGCTCGATGTACTCTCGCTTCTGGTCAGTTTGAATATCGACTAAGTTTCCCTCTTCTCAGTCTGCATCCTTTCGGTCTTCCGTTCTCCTCCGAAATTGGACACTGGGTGTAGAGAAGGGCGCAGCGCACGAGCTGAAGCCAAGTCCACTCCCTCCGTCGGTCCCCGAGTCGGACCTCCGTCCGGCATCCGATAGGACTTCACACTTTTTCCACAAAGTCCCCCTTTTGTGACATCCTTCCTTATCGTTCACATAAGATATTGTCTTGACAGGACTCTTCGGACCCCGACGGGTCCCGACGGAATTCTGGTACTTGATAGTGAGCATCGGTCGAACTCCATTCATGTCAGGGCTTAATGGGCTCAAACCGTCTCCAAAAACCGGTATTTGCTTCTGTATCTCGCTTCAACAGGAGCAGGCCAGTAATGGGACAGGGCACACTGATTGACACACAAATGTGTAAGACAAAGAGGTATAAAACATGGGAGAGTCAGCACTCACCTCCCAAACATCTGCATCCTTCAACATGGTTAAACTCATCTCTGCACTCATCATTCTCTTGCCGTATCCCAGCCCATTGCATTCTTCATTCACGATGATGCTGCGAAGTTGGGTTTCAACCAGGAAACCAGATGGATGACTGTGTTCGCTCGCAACAGCAGTGAACTCGGTCGCTACCATACCGCAACTGGGCCAGCTATCATCAACGGCATGCCCAGGGCTGCTGGGCTAGGTGGGAAATGCTCATCTCTCTCTGGTGAGCAGGTCAGATCACGCAAGTTCAGTCACACACCGTCCGCTGATGTTTTGAACATTTTCATAGTCAAAGGATGGCCCAAACTCGAGAACTACGCAAGAAGGAACTTTGGTACTGGAGACTACAGACTGGTCACCAATCCTTCTGAAGTAATATTCTCTCACACACTTTGTGGGGATAATGTTTAACCACCGCATTTCAGAATCCCAGTTCCCACGCCACTTCTTGCATATCGGACGGTATCACCCAGTTCTATGTCAGTGGTATGTATTTAAAGATGTTCTCTTCGAAAATTATATGTCTAACCTGCTACTTAATTAGGATCCCCTGTGTGTACCATCAATGAGGCAGTTACAGGTGGTACACTTGTCGGTACTGGTGGCGTTGTCACCCTCGGTTTTACCTCCGGATACTCTTCCAATGCCAGTTACTCTGTCACTAGTATGTTGAATCTGGCACTCAATTGTTAGCACTCTCAACCTTGGCCACCAGAAACCACATCACTCTCCATTGAGCTATATGGCTTCCATTAGCATTGGAATCCCTAAAGTGGGTGAGGAAGGCCTGCCTATAACTGCTGAGGTAATGTTCACAAACGAAATCGGAAGCCAGTAAGCTCTGGCCTAACCTCACATGCATCCACAGGTTCTCCACCAATACCAGCAACACCATGCAGCAATCTATTTGTTGAATGCTCTGGCAAATAGCATGTGCATACTCCATGTAAGTACACACCTGAGACTTCCCTTCAGAGCTCACTACTCTCGTTCAGTACACAGACAAAACCTGCCATCAAGTTCCAATTGGCAGATCGTGTTTGTGGCATCCGGGTGGGTTTGGTTCTACTACTATTCCCTGACCAATGGACATTACACCAGGGGCAAGGCCCGGGGCTGTCAAAAATGGACAGCTGGATGGCCTGTACACCAGGCTGTACTCCCCGAAGCACCCAGGAAGCATTCAGGCAGTTGCATGCGCAGCCCATGCACAACACATGAGGCCAGCAGTCAACGGCCCGGGGCATGCCGGCACCAAGTCTCGCGGGCACTCGCCCTGGATCCCAGCCTGCTGAGGTATGGTATACTTTGGTTCTGTTGGAACCATATTTGGTTTGAAACTGCCATGGTGCCTGCATGTGTGCTTCCAGGCATACAGCCAGGTGTACAGCCAGCTGCCAGGCCTTCTGGCTGTTCAGTTTTGACAGCCCCGGGCCTTGCCCCCGGTGTTACAATTGTATGTTCCAAACCCTCATTCATGTCGACTCTGCTCCATTATCCATTGATTCATCAAGGGGCCACAAATATTGATAATGTTCTTGACACATCTGAGAGAAGCTCCTATGTGGAATTCACTGGAGCGATTGATGCAAACTCAAAGAGTGATTACACAGGAGAATGCACTCATACGTAGAGGGCATTAATCAACCAGAAGTCTTTCCTCTTTCATTCCCTTCTTGCACTTGCCTTTGTTGTCAAATATCAATTTTACAAGGTTCTTGTATTCAACATGAGTAAGATGCCGAAAGGATACACTAAGTCTCAACCACAGATTGATAAGAATATTGATTAGGCCTTTGAGATCATTCAGACAGGGCAGAATTGGCCTGTGAACAGAACTGAATGCTACTGCACATGATCTCGGAAACTGAACTTCATTGTTGCTTCGTTGTCTCTCTTGGAGGGGCTAAATGCATTTAATTGCATGGCAGGATCAACTGGTCCATTCCCAATTGCTTCCAAAATGCCCTGACTGCGGGAAGGTGGGGAAGATGTGTTCGGTGTGCAGACAGGCACAGACATTCCTGATTGATGTGCAGGGCACACTAGGATAATGTGCACAGAGGCTTGGCGGAGATGTAGCAACCTGAATTGGAGGAGGTTAGAAGACATAAGTCACTACTAGTACTTTACCATTTAAATCAATTTGACAGGGGGTGACACATGACCGGTTGACCCCTCAGACCAATTCGAAACTTCGACAACTGCAAAAATTTTGCATGGCACCTGGAAAAATTTCGACATCAGACACTTTTTTTCGTCTCCTATACACATACACCCATTCACCTAAATGATTTTGGACGGAAATTCAAAGCGGAAATTACAGCCGCTCCTTAAAATTCCACGGTACGATCCCAGGTCCATCACAATGAATGGTACTCATCTCAAGCAAGCATCATAGCACCCTCAGTTCCTCTTTTCAGAATTAGCTGACCACTCATGAACCTCAGTGCTGAGCCCGGAACGGTCCGATTTCCGATCAGTTTGCGTCTAGCTTCCGATCCAAACAATGCGCCTCTTCCTCCGACGTGTATCTGCTAGCTCCGCGTTCCTCGTCGTCGCCGCTCGCCGCAGTTCTAGACCTTTCCATTTCCGTTCATCTGATCTTCGCATCGCCGCCCATCGCGCACCAGAAGTGATTGCTCAATAGCATTTATCAAATGCTTGTTCCTCCCACTTTTCCATGACATCCTGTCATTTTATTTTTATTCTGATGTACTCTCACATATAGCTGTGGTATGTACTGATCAAATAAGAAGTTCTTTTGCCCTGTTTCGTATCCTGTCGCCTTAGTCCCCGCTCTCGATGCTCGCCGCCGCTGCCACCGCCGCTCTCGCTGTCGTCTCGTCCCTCGTCATCCACGCCCGTTTAGTTTTCTTTTGCTTCGTTCTTCCCGTCGCGTCCCGCTGCTCTCCATTCCACGCGAACGCCTCGTATCCCCACCTCTCCACGCTCTCCGCGACCCTAGCCACTCGAGCACTGACCTGGATTGGTCGTCTTCGCATATCACCTATACCACGGCCCTCGGAGTGCTATTATTGGTATTTCATTCACCCTTACCTTCCGCTCTCAGACGCGCCATGGTCGTATCACCACCAAACACGGAACAATTTATCAACCTTTGTATTGGCTCGTGCTCGAATCAAGGCTTGCGCCCCTCCGAATGTATGGGACCACCTCATGCAGTCTTAAGCTGTGCGGTAATTGATTCGGTTCACATGTTTATGACTAATTCGTCTGTATTTCTACATAATATCAATGGCCTGACGACCAACCAAAATCGTAACCCGACTCGCCCGTTCTAGTGTGGACCCACAGGCTTCGACGCAGTTGAGTTTTTATCTACACGCGCATCAGATGCTAATCAATGCAACAATCATGTTGGGCGCCTAAACGCGAGCGCCCGTCTGGGATGCAGCCATATGGTGCAATCTTAGCATGCAGGTATGCTAGTGGCACTCACGTACTTTCGAGCTCCAGATAGCTCCCCATTCCCTCTTCAAAGATATAGGCCGTATCGTACGAACGCTGCCTGCAGACTGTAGATACTCGCAACGGTCAATCAAATCTATTAAAATCTTGCCCACAGTTTATATATGTCGCTAAGGCATCCATTCTCCGTCCTCTTCCTAGATTCCCAACACACATTTCACTGAAACCGAATGATAGACGCTGAAAGTGTATACAGTACTTATGGGACACTGGTTTACCGAGTTCAAGGTAAAGTTCCGTCTTCGTTTCATTCTCGACATCGGGGTCTTCCAGCATGCGTTTCCTATTGTCGTGGGTCACTTTTTATTTTTATTTTTATGTTGGTGCCCTGGCGGCAGGCGCACCAGGCTTCGATCTCGGACGGCGTGTGGTCCCGTTCAAGCAGAAAAGAAGTCCATTCAATGGCATACTTCCCCGCTCATGGAAGCGCGAACTCGTGCCAAAGCGCGCAGTACACTTGGCGTACGGCGCAGGTAAATAACTTGAAATTCCCCGATCTACTATGGCAGTTCATTTTCAAGTCTTTCACACGAAGAATCCTACCCCTCTACCGCCCTGAAATTCGTAGCCCACGCGAACACACCAATCATTTTGCTTGAAGATATCGACTATCTCATCGACACTACGACCTGTCACACACAATCCGGACAATATGGCGCCAAAGTCGAACTGAACTTCCGCTCCAACGATGCGTACCTGGAGGCCTTGTCTTCTTGGTCTTCCTATCCCACGTTCATTCTTGTTACCTCTCACCTTACCTGCAATCTCGATGACCGGCGTGGTGCATGGCTGTGAGTCGCGCTGTACCCATTCCTCAGAAATGTCTCCAACCTCTGCAGAATCACGGCCGTAGAGGGGCACAAGTGGTATCCGCAGATCACACTGACAGCTGAATCAGTTCCCCTGCGCAAAATGGCGGCCTCATTCCGGATCTCCCACTCCGCACGTAAGAACGTTCTTGTCCGAGTTACCCCCCCCCACGTTTGAACACTATTTATCATTCAGATGGTGTATCCAGCTCCTGGAGGCCACCTAATGGCCTCGATGCGCGATTCGATCGTGTGTTTAGTATTGGACACGACTTGGACCTAGCTCCCCGTCAACAGCTATTTCCATTGGACTCCAGGCTTCTCCAACGCTCAACGTAATCTCATATTTTGCCTTGGCCGTACTGTGTTCTCAGAAATTCTTAGTGATGAGGTCCTCGACAGTGCTTTCAGCTCCGGAATTCAAGTCTTTTGCGTCAACTGCGTCTCGCGCACCAATTTCTCTGTCGGGATCGAAATCGACGTCACGGATCTGGGGACGAAGATCAGCAGCGCGCATATTAATGTCACCGCCCAGCAGTTCGAGCATGACATTCAGCTCGAAATTTCACTAGACGGATCAGTCTCTTTCACCAAGTCCGTCGATGTGATCAAAACTGCGTTGCCAGATCTTGGCATCACGGTGCGTCCACCCCAATCTTATCTTGGTGTTGCGTTGGTATCTTACCTTGTGGTGTCAGATCCCTGACATCGGTGACATCGGCTTCTTCTATGGCGGATCCGTCAACGCTGAGCTAGATATCACTGGCGGACTGAACTTCACAATCGGTGCGAAGACTAGCGTGCGTGGATATTTTTCTAAATGTTACTGACAGTTCTAAGTTCTCATCGATAGGTGCCTGCTGGTGCTACCGCAAGCTTTGTGATGGCGGGGGATGGAAATTCTTCAGCCACGGGATGGTGAGAAACATACCGAGCCTGGCGCGGCTGCGTGCTAATGTATCTCCAGGGACGGTGCCTCCTTTGACTTGATCCCGTTCCGATTGAATAGCGGATCATTCAACGCTACTGCACAGTTATCTCTTTCGCCTTTCCTGGAGGCCGAAATCACCTTACTGAGTGCGTTTGTTCCACTCTGTGCGCTATTCTTCCCTCACCGTAATCACCCAGAGGATTTCTCTGCTTCGGCGCGGATCGCTGTCGACACACCCCAGGTCACAGCCAGCGCGTCCATCGAGTCTAATGTCAACCGACAGTGCCAGCCCATCGGCCCCAATGACTTTGAATTCTTCAGCGCCGCTCTGAAATTTGGCGCTGGAGCTAGCCTCCAGATACAGACGACCACGAACGGAAGCCTGCTCCCCGACACAGACGTCGCCATCTTCACGCACCCTGTCAACTTCGCCTCGTTTCCGTCGCCCGATGCACCCGAGTGCTTCATCGTCGCGGATGACAGTGCGGCTGACTCCGCGACACTCGCGGGGCAGGTCCCATCACCGACGGGCACTCTCCGCGCAGCGGCCGTCGCGGTTCCGTCGTTCGACGTGCGGAAAATCGAGGCATTTTTTTCGGCCTCTGGCGCACTGCCGACGAACGTTAACTACACGCAGATGGCGCAGGCGACTACCATCCCCAGTAATCTCAAGGCTGCGATCGACGGCAAAGTCAACGAGGCCGGCGCACGCAGCCGCCTCCCGCAGAGTCTTCTTGTGCTCTCTGGTGTCGTTTTTGGAGCCGCGGCGTGCTACTGGTAGATGTGAGAAACTAGCGATTAGCATAGCCCATGGATAATGTAGTCGATGTGACCGCTCTGTTCGAGCCTATGGGGTTAGAATCTCCCGTCATCCGTACAGAAGCTACCCGGGATGCGAACCGATCGGAGTATTTCATGATTTGTGAGCCCAATTCCGCGGCTTTTCCTTCAAACATATGTACCTGTCGCATCTATAAAGTACAATGAATAATGTGGGCTCAAAGCTTTTGGGCGGAAAACTCATTTTTCTGGCACTAAAGGCTGATCTTTGTGCAACACCTGAAGTTTGCATTTTACACAGAAGAGAACCATGCTAATTCCAGCCATTCCATCCTACATTTTGCCACCGATTGTTTACACATCAGAATCTTCCGGTGAATTTTGATTTTCTGGCATTTTGAACCGAGATATAGGACCCAAAACAAAAGAGAAATGATCGTTTGAATTGTCCGAAATCAAGAAATAGGTGACAAACAAAGATCGAACCGCTGAGCGTGCTGGACAAAAAGTAGGTTTCAATTCCTATCATAGTAGAGGTAAACAGACTTCCAGCATATATCTTATCACAAGTCCTAAAAATCAGACGTGGTTCAAGTTCCCAAGAAAACTCGTTGGTTCAAGTTCGCTTCTGTGTGATGGTTCGCGTCCCGGTTAGCTTCTGTACTGCTATACATCACAGCAACCAATCTGAGCTCTCCTTTTTGCCCGCAGAATACGTCGGAATACAGCCAACCTGCAACCACAGCGCTGTCAGGACTGAGCAGTTTTGAAACGTTGGCGGGGTGTGAGAACTTGCACGTGGGCTGACTCAGCGCTTTCGCCAGTGCCGGTCCTCTCCCTTCTCTTCCTCTTTGTCCTCCTTTGTTTCCTCCTTCGCACACGCCCCGTGGGCATGTTGGCGCGGATGCAATAGTGGGGCTTTTAGTGGATATGCGATTGCTGGAAGTTAATAATTGTGGGGAGGGACTAATTATATATATATATATATATCTTAGTCTACGTGGAGATGAGGGGGTTCCGGGCCCACGCCTTACGCTACGCTCGAGGTATAGGGCTTATTCGCCTGAGTTCGGGTGCTTATGAGTCTGGAGCGTGCCTTTTTTGACGTGTACGACTCAGGCGACCGGCGCGATGCACCAGGGAGGTAACAGAGGCGCTGACGGCCGGCAACCGAACCAGGTGTGCGTTGGCATGGGTGTGAAAGCGAAGGGGCCGTTGGGATGGGTGGTAGTACTTCCCAGGTCTTGCTGCGTGTCCTCTGCTTATATTCGCGATGCAAGACAATTAATGCTCGACAACAGGAAAGTCGAGGAAAGTCGGCGCGCAGGATACAAAGTAAAATGGTCTCCGACGTCCGTACGGTAAACTGAGGATCACCCGAAGACATCGGTGCCGAGAGTTAAAATACACGCCGCCACATCTCGCCTAGCTGACTTAGAATGACGTCGATAATGGGTGTGTCAAAGCTCGCTCTCCCTCCGCAGATCACTCATGGGGCCGTGTCATGATGTAATTTTCTCCTAGTTTGAAGCGCCCAGACAGCAAGAACTTCGCTTGCAATGACCATCATCACTTCCGCTGACGTCGCAATCAACTCTCTTCCTCCACAGAATTATATTGGTTATTTTCGGAATTGCATGGGTTTTGTTTACTTCACTCTGAATGCTCCCAAGCGTTCTGCATGGTATCACGAACCAGGACGGAAACTCTCACGTATCCGCGGCACCGTCATTGGAAGTTGACGTGGGAATGCAATACGAGCAGTCATTGAATCCTCTACAGCACCCGGATGTTGTGCTGCTCCGTGCTTCTGGGTCACGTTGACTTGCCCAATCGCTCCACAGCTCGTCAATCCGTGTCCTGAATTCAACTTTGCACAGACTTGGCGTTTGGGAACAACCCCTTGAGCCATTCCAGAACCCTCGTTCGTCCCGGATTTGTTCCTCCTTGGCCTTTTTCATCAATGTCATGTGCGCCACCGCTCCACAATTACCGATCCTGCTGCTCAACACTCTTTGTCTGGATGATTGGCGAACCAGTGCGAATCGTGGGAATCTCTCTTGGGGAACTGTATAAAAGGTGTGCGTTGCTCGCTTTTTTTCTTCACTCGAACACATCCCTTTGTAGTTCAAGCTCTCAACAAATCTCCAAACATGTTCTCTAAGCTCTCCGTCATTGTCACTTCCGTGCTCGCTGTACGTCTCTCGTACCTACCCTGATGAGAGGATGGGAGATTAATGTGTTCTCTAGACCCTTGCTGCCGCCACTACCGTCCCGCCGGTGACGCCACCCGACTCGCCCCAGTGCTGCAACAGCGTGGTTCCGTCCAGCAGTTCCGCTGCGTCTGCGGTTGCCGCCATCCTCGGACTGGATGTCTCCGGCCTCAATGTGCCTGTGGGGTTGAGTTGCTCACCCATCACCGTCATCGGCAACAATTGGTACGTTTTTTTCCCCTCACTCATTCAGCTCTTGCTGATTTTCGTTACAGCGGCGGGACCACTGTTACCTGCGATGCCCCCGCGGTGGAGTGGGGTGCGTACGCCTCTGTTCCACATTTTCCATTTTTTGAAATCCCTGTTTTTTTCTAGGCAGTCTCATTGCTATCAACTGCATCCCGATCACGCTCTGAAGGGCGGAGATCGATTTTGAACGAGAAATTACAGACACTTTCTTCTCCTGCTGTAGTTTTGTTGGAATTCTGGTAGCAATGGTTGTGTATGCTTTTTGCTCCTCGGAGGAGAAGCACAGTTCTTTTGCAGTTGTATAACGATGTGTTGTTACGAAATTGATTCTATTCTGCCGACTTAGCGAGAACCGTAAGGAATATGTCGGAGATGGAAGTGATAAAAGCGCAGAAATTATGGCTAAATTTGCGTGCGCAAGTCATTCAAGTATTGCTTCCCTTAGAAGCGCGAGTTACACTCTTCTGCTGAGTTCTCATGACGATGCAGAGTTCGTGAAGGAAGTTCCACGTAGATGATGAGCCGTTTGAGCTCGTAGTGATCCTCAGGTTTTTTTTTAGTTTACTGCGGTGAGGGTTGGGACCGATCCTTGAGATAAATAAGAAAATTGACAAAGACAAGGAAAAGACAAGCCAACGTTGAGTCAACAAAGGCGATCAAGACCAGCGTGGGAATCGACTGGTGGGGATCATCGGAGGGTGCAAAACGACAGCGAGCCGCTTTGTTTCAAGTCACCGTCATCGTCAGGCAGTTTTGAACTCAACTTGCTCCTTCTTGCAAACCAGGACCACTTTTTTAAAGCCATTCTCACTCTCACGGATTGACACCAATGCTTTCAAGACCGACCGTGGAAGAGACCAAATGCAATGTCATCGAATCTTGGAGTTCGGGAGGACTCAGTAACAATCACTCATCCCATCGCTGTAGCCTGACAGTGCATGACGGATATAAAGTACAAGGTGTGCTTCAAATAGATCCCATGCGCTGTGCTTTTACAGTTCCTTTCTGGTGAATGCGCATGACGCCTTTCAATTGGACGACGGGCCGTCGGTTGGAATTTACAACGCTGGATGGTGCGGGCATCTCAATTAGGTATGCGGCACTGATTCTGCTCGCGGAGCATTCATGACGTCCACGGCAAGATATGTATCGTGTCACACACAGCCCGTGTGAGTGAGTCGGCGCGGGGTGTACTGTTCCCCTACGTCATCGACTGCTGTGTAGTAATGCGAGGACGATGACGTACCCACTGAAAGTCTTGGTATTTCAGCGGACATAGTATGTAGCATGGGAGCTCTCCTTCCGAAGGAGAGAACCTTATGATGTCCTCCAAGTCCTTGGTTTATTCTGCACACTTAGCAAATAAACAACCAGAGCTTCACCGTTTACTTCAGATGGCATGACAGGAGGCACTTCGTGCGGAACCCCCACGCTCTTCCGCCACTGTGTCTGACAGGGATCTGGACAAAGCGTTCGTGACGCCATCAGTATTAAATTGGTCGTGCAGCAACTTTCCACACCATTCGGCCCTGCTCGCGGAGAGGCGATCGGGTGCTTTAGGCCTTGTGTGGGACTTCATTTTTCAATTAAATAAAAGGACGACGCTGGCGGACCCTTCGGGGGACATGCTCGGCAGCGACCTGACATGGGAATTGAACATCGTCATTTATGACCATCACCTTCGGGATATGTTCTTCTACTGTCAATCGTCAAATAATTCAATCATTGGCTGCTTCCTACCGGATCTTGACTCATACAGCATATGGCCTCCCTACACGGAGCTTCCGACGTCCCGCGTATGTTCCTCCTACCCTTCCTCATCACGTCTAGTAGCTCCACCGCTCCACCGCTCCACCGCTCCACAGTTCGCATCTTCTAGTATCCCATCCATGGCCCTGGGCGTCGCTGAATCCATTCGAATCGTGGGAACAAGGCCTCTGTGAGGTGTATTGAAGGTGTGTACGTCGTGCCCTCATTTCTTCACTCGAACACATCCCTCAGTAGTTCAAGCCTTCTTCTGATAAACATGTTCTCCAAGCTCTCTGTCGTTGTCATTTCCGTCCTCGTGAGCTCGAGGCTGCACCGACGCACTGGTATACGTGCTAACATGATTTTTGCAGACCCTTGCTGCCGCCACCCCCATGCTCCGCAACACCACCCCGCCGGTGACCCCACCGGCTTCCCCTCAGTGCTCAGCTCTGTGGTCCCCTCGAACAGCGCCGGGGCCGGCAGGCAGCAATTCCTCATCCAGGACCTCAACGTCGACGTGGGATTGAACTGTACCATCATCGGCAACAACTGGTAGGCGGTTTTTTACTATGTGGTGGTTGACCTGGAAAATACAGCGGCGGGACAACTGTTACCTATGACGCGCCAGAGGAGGAGCGGGGTGAGTTGACCACCAAAACAAATATCTACCGCACATGACTGATAACTGCTGCCTACTTTATCTGTAGGTGGCCTCATCGCCAGCAACTGCATCCCCATCACGCTCTGAATGGCGGGAGATCGATTTTGAATGAGAAATAATAGACACTTTCTTTTCTTGTTGGAATTCTGTTAGCGATGGTTGTGTGATGAGTTCATGTGACTTCGTGGCTATTTCAATTTTGCGTACCCAGCCACTTGAGGTTGATACTGACGAGATTAATATTCTTGTGACGAGATCGAAGGAGATTTAGGCTGATTGGTTGCAAACATACTTCTGGGGTAGATCTAGGCAGTTAGAGTAGTTTTTTTTTTCACTTCTAGTTATTTCGGCGAATATGCAAAACGGGAATACTGGTGCTGAGATCTCTAGATCTTACTCTCCGTGCTAAATGAGGCGACAACTGGTCTACGCACGCATGTACGCCTCTGTGGTTTACCTCCTAGTTTGAAGTTGATATTAAACACACATGCATCGATGACAGACACTAACAAGCGGAAACCTTTTCGCAGCCTTTCCTTCACCACGTACGGGCCTTGCGTAATACCCATGAGCGCTTCTTGTACTTCTTGGACAGCGGAGTGACGCGCGCCATTGCGGCCATGAACTCGGGCTCCTCCCCTACAAACCCGACGGGCAGGCTCATGCCAGCCGTAGATCTCCGGGTGGTGTTCTTGTCAGCAGGGTAAAAAAAATTGGAGAGCAGACAGCGCACCCCGATCATCGCTACGTCGACATGCTCCATCTGCATGATGGAGTACATGTTTTTGATACCCAAACGCGATTCAATTTGTGGAATTTTCGCGACATAATTGTTTCGCGAGAGAGTAGACCGACTCGCCTTCTGGCGTAGTGTCAGTTATTCCTGGGAGCCGCATACCGATGCATCAGACAGACATCCCCTCCAGGATACATCATGCTGCGCCTCTAGGACAGCCTCTGTGCTCGAGGACCAGGTGGCGGACGTGCGCGCGAACTCTTTCAGGCGGGTGGCGTGTTTGTCCGGTGGCGGTGGCGGGCCGGTGTGGCGCGGCGGACTTGGTGGTGGACTTGGCGTTGACGGCGCCGGTGGGCTTGCGCACGCAGTGGCCAGGGACCACTGCGCGGCGCAATCCGCGGTCCGTCTCGACGCGCCTTCACCACACACGCATCAGCACACACAGAACAGGGACGGAAAGGAGAGGATTAATGCACTTGGTGGAAGCGAGCACTCCTCGGGGGTAGGATGTGCCCTTCTCCCCATCATCAACATTCACCGTACGCCGCTCTCGTAGTCCTACGCCTGCTTGCGTTTCGCGCGCATGTCCGTGCGCACCTGTGCAGCGTCGAGCGCCTTGGGGAGCAACTCCGACGACAGCACACCCCGTGGTCTGGTTGGGGGTCTGTGTCGCTGTCGGTGGTGGTCAGTTTGGCTCAAAGAACAGACGAGACTGAGGGAGAGAAAGCGCGCTTCTGGGGGCGCTGTTGCCCGCGAACGGACCGCCTCACGCATTTGTACGGCATGGCGAGAAAAGGGAGGAGTGTTTGGCTCCGGGGTTGACACCCAGTGAGAATGGCGTCGAGCCAGAGCGAGCGAGAAAGAGTTGGAATGAGCGGCTCGTTCTCGCTCGCAAATTTTGAGAATATCTCGATCTCACTCGTTCGCTCATCAAGCTGCATCAAGTGATATCGAGCGACGTTGAGCCTATCATGTAATTACTTGATTGATCTAATTGATATTTGATTTCACTTCTGGTTGTCTGGAGGGAGAACGAGGGAGAAAAACATCTATTAAAACTATGGAACCACACCTAGATACTCTCCCCTGCTGCTGCTGCCCCTGCAGCTCCCGTGCCTGTTGTCCGTCATAAATTCATAAGTGGAGACCCGCACGATGCGCATGCGCACGCTACCCACGTGGACCATGACCTGGGAGGGAAGACAGGTGTCTTCAAAGTCTTGAATTACTACTCGGGAATGACTTGACTGGAAGGACTTGTGTTTAGCAACATCTTGAGTTTCCGTCATTGGACTTGCTCTGAGCAGAACCTCAAAGGAACCCAGAAAGCAGATCTTGCAGCAGAGAAGCTTCATGCTTGAGTTTGTGGAGTGGACAGCCAGATATCACGGTTTCTGTATACCAACTTGAGGACATTTCTAATTGAAGGTGTGAGCGAGCGAAGGGAAGCCACGACCAGGAAGAGGGTGGGTGCTAAGGACTACTTGAAGCATGTAGATCCTTTGAGGACCAAGAGAAGGGAACAGCTCACGTGAGAACAGCTGCGTGGAAGATGGGAGGATATGGGAGGAAAGAAGAAGAGACGACGATCCCAGCATGCACGTGTCAAAAAACTTTTGACATTGGCTCATGCAGAATTTTGATGTGGGCAACAAGCAGGCAGTTCCACAAAATAATTCTGGGCTTCTGCAAGCACATAGAGCAAGATACAAGTGAATATATGACAATCCTCGCACTCACTCGTTTCCACTCGAGCAAATCTGATGGACATTGATGGAGACATTGATGTTTCTGTCTGCCTCTTTCTGCCTTGCTCCGGCTCGACACCATTCTCACTGGGGTTGACGGCATGTTTGGCTGATAGGCAGTTGCCATGTGTTGTTGTCTGCTGGGTGCACACTGTGTTCATGAACGTCTGTCCAGAGGCAGGAGTCGGCAGGAGGACTGTGTCTGGCCTTGAAGACCAGCACAAGACGCAGCTGGTGTTTGGATCGGACAATCACATTACTACTTATTGTATTGATACAGATCTTATTGTGGTGATACCAATCTTCATCTTATTGTTCTTATTGTTCTTATTGTTCTTATTGTCTTCACCTACTCTATTGTTCTACTACCTATATATGTAGCTAGTGTACAATGGATCCTGGCTTTTCGCCTCCCCATTTGTGACCCATCTGAGACCCCATCTGCCTTTTCGGCCCCCATCTGAGACCATCTGAGATTCTGCTTTCAACATTCTGGTATTACCAAAGGTACTACTCCTGATATTTATATTCTCAATTTTTAATAAATATTTTTTGTTTGTTCAGGGAGGTCCATGCACCATTGTTTCCTACAGTTTTCTGCTTTGTGGTTCATAGTGGTTGGTTGATCACGTGGTCAGACACGGTCCGAATTCAAACCAAACACTAGGCTCGTGACCAACCACTTCTTCACGTGGCTGCGCTTATCACGTTGCGAAGCGGCTGGGATCCTTAGTCGCGATTTTGGCTGATGCAGCCAAATGAGGTTTTGGACTGAGAATCTGAGAGCCATGAATCTTCAGAAAAAGTGTAAAAATTGATATGGAGAAAGTTACATATTTTTCAATTCTAAGATGAATGAGCCCAACATTTTTTTTGAGCCGGGTGGAAGGCGCTCCACATCGTCTGCACACGGACCAGTCAACGACGTTGAGCACTTTTCATATGACTGCAAAAAAAAAGTTTGTCTCATTCGGCTTATAATTGAAAAATATCCAACTCTCTCTATATGAGTTTTGACACTTTTTTTCAAGGTATAGGTGTCCCCAAATTCTAAGTGCAAAACCTCATTTGGCGCCATCAGCCAAAATGATGACCACAAGTTCCAGTCCTTTGCTAGCACTGATCTCTTTGCCTTGTGATCAGTGCGTGGGAAAGGACTGGTCCCGAGTCTAACCAAACACACGACCAAACACATCGGAACTGCAGCTTCAATATATTGTAGCAGGTCAGAAACATTTCATTTACCAGATACATAATTCCACCAAATTTTTTATTCTTCTGTGCCTGACTGGGGGAAATCACCCAATTTATTTAATCACTGGGCTTACCTCTGCACAACAAGGAGACATTTATCCCCCAAGATGTAAAGAGGGATTGTTTCAGAGCTTGTAGACCCATTCTTGGGTGAATTAAGATTTGTAGGAGTCAAAATTTTGCTAATTACATTGATGAGAACTTAAGAATATGCTGCAGCATTTCTGAGAAAAGTCGGTGGGACAGATCAGTAGGGGTGTTCCATTCTTAGCTCAGTTCACTCAGTTCACTTTAGAAATAATCTTAATTGCCCGGATCATCATACTGAGGAAAATTTGCTAGTTCTTTTCTTTGTCTGTGTATCTTTTTATGGGAGGACCTAGCCCTGGATAAAAGGTGAGAATGAGCATAGAAAGTGAAGGATGATAGGTATTTGAGAAAACAGCTCAGATGCACACACCAATGCAACTTCTGGTACAAATTTGATGTCTATTTTGTGTCCAGGGATTATTATGGGCCAGATGATGTTGTCTCCTGCAACAACCAAGAGGTAGGCGGTAGCAGAATCCCGGACACTGACCTCTCTTTAGACCCCCCCCCCCAAACTGGTCTCCGGGGTCTTTTCTTGGCGTTTTCAGCGGTTTTGGGCTGTTTTTGTCGGACTTTTGAATACCTATACGAATTGTACTCCGAATCACTTCTTCTTGGTGAAGACACCCCATAATTGCTTACTTCCCCGTCTTTCTGTATGTTCAGATTTTTAATTCGCATCCTCGATGTTGTTCAGGCGCGAATTTACGGTCAAGATCATGACCTGCCTTTTGGGGGTTGATCGATCTCGTGTACAGAATTTTTCTGTAGCTCATCAAAAAATCACACTACTTGGGGAGGGTGATGATTGCCGAGTGACTGATGTGAGCGTCACCCCCCCCCCCCCCCTCCCCCCCCGGTATCCAGGGTCCAAATGTTTTGGAGGCCTGTGTCGGAAACTTTGCTACCGCCTACCTCTTGGCAACAACATTCACATTTCCGTGATGTTGGCTGCACTGGCACAAGGGTGGGAAAACATCCGGTCATATCCGGGTTCCTTATATGGAAGTGATCCGTGTGATCCGACTTTACCACGAACCACGAACCACAACCATCCTGAAATGTATGGTTCTTGGACCACAACCAGCCAAAAGCATGACCCACAACCTGCATACATACACCAAATAATTTTTAGTGATAAAAAAGGTCATAGATATTATGTTACTTGTGCTTAAGAGTGAGGCTTGAAGCTTGAAGTTCGGAGGGATTCTCACCTTGAGCTAGTCGATGTGTGGTCTTCTGTTGGTCATGTTGTTGGTGGTGGCTTATGTAAGACATATCGAATTCGATCAAAGTTCACCCTGCAAAATATTGCAGAGAAGGGACTGACTTAGAGAGCTAGAGGGAAATACAGATAAAATCCATCAGACAATGCTACTTTACAATTTCAAGACAAAATAGTACACATATCACAAACGAGGGCCAGCTATGGCACCCGCAGCCACCGCTGTCTCTTCAACCGACGCCCGTGCTTTTTCAGATCTCACAGTAATCACGTGCTCAAAGGCAGGGGATGCCTATATCAAACAGCGCCAATTTAATATTAATATTGAAGCATGCAGAAACACACCATGCACCATTGCAGCACCAATCATCCTGTCCAAATACCGTGACACCAGCTCGATTGGCATATACCCTGTAGGGCATGGAACGAGTCCACTTGCGGGTGACTCGGATCCGTACGCGTGACCACGAGTACCTGAACAGAAAAATGCCAAACTCGGATCCGTAGGTCAAAAACCCGCAAGTCATATGAGTACCCACGAGTTTGTGGAAACATGCAGGTACTTGCGAATACCTGCAAGTTTTGTGATCATTTAATTTCTTGAACCCTTATTTTATGACATAGAATTATTTATTTGGTTCAAATAGGTGTTAAACTGTTGACACAATTGCAGAAGTTGCTCTGACAGTAATTTAGAGCCTTTGGCTCACTCAAAAACCTGTAAAATACCCACGGGTTTGCACAAGAAAATACCAAAATCTATACCCCGATCTGTGGCTACCCGCAGGCATGAGTACTCAAACCCGTGAGTCAGTAAACCTGCGGGTTTTGCCACGGTTCAACCCGTAACAACTCGCGGGTGACCCAGACTCATTCCATGCCTTAATGCCCCACCAGTGCTGTGTCGAACACTTCAAGGACAGACGCGATCGTGGCGCCTTGAACTTGAAGGTATAAAAGGGAATGAAAACTGCTTTCTCGACTTCGCGATCGAGCCGGTGTATTCGGACAGCGTGGTTGGGTATGTGGTGTGCATCAGCGTGAATCAATTTTACAGTGTTTTCACGAAAGCTTGGCCAAGGCTTCTTGCATCTCGCCAATTCCGGCATTCGAAAGGCCGAATTTCGTCGAGTGAAACAACGGAAATTGGGTACATGACAGGGAGGCACTTGAGTTCGGGAGGCACTTGAGTTCGGGTTCACGCAACCGTAGCATGTATACGGGCAGTATGATTTCCTTTCAAAGTTTCCTTCATTAGTACAGTGTGTTCACTGATTTCCCCAACTCTTCCCTTCCCCCCTGTTGTCTATTATTCCGGAAAGATATCCAGTACAACACTGCGAGCGATGATATATTCCGGCAGATGCTGGTACACCAACGATTTGGAATTATACGTCCGTTAGCATTGTGAGGCGCGTCCAAGAAAAAAGAAAGTCAATTTAGATGCACCGGAATTCATTTGAAAGGGCAGTTGCTCGCATGGGAGCCCCCGCGCTGGCTGCAGTGGCAGCACTGGGGCCCGTTGAAGTTGGCGACTCTCTTGGCCCCCGAGCCGGCGTTCTCGTGTTGAATAGTGGACGTGACCGTGGGGACGGCAGCGGACTTTGCGATCGTCGCGTGCATCAAGTACAGCAGGTTAAGAGGATGAGAGCCTGAGTGATTATGAGAGGAGGAGGTTGAAAGCAGGAGTCAGATTTATGCTCTTTTATATCTTTTCCGAGGTGCTTGTGCGGCACGCATTCTGGCAGTGGGCGCTTGGACCAAGTGCGGCGTGATCCGATCTCTGCTTCAGCACAATGGTAACCAAACGGCAAACCCGAGTGTTTGGCCACAAATTGAACATGCGGCACACAACCAACGTCACGACTCACCGCCACATTTATTCATTCCGTAATTCGCACGCTGTCCCGCTGTCCGCCGCCGCTGCCCAGCCACAGTCGGCGTCAAACCGCCTCAAACTGCTCAGTGGTGCGCCTGCCTCTCCTCCTTTCCTTATGTGTCACCCATATACTGAATGGTGGCCCCGTAGAGATAGCTCCTGCAAAGGCTTGTCCGTATGAAACCCCGGATTTTGGCCGCAAATGTTACTCAAATGAGTCACAAAGCCTATATTTTCTCTGGATGGCCCATTTCCGCGCCGAAGCCCCGTCCTACTGATGCGCGCTCTGTCCTACACGATAGCACCTATTATGCGGGTGGACGCATGCGTGCCGCGCCTCTCATTAAGAATGCCCTTTCACGCTGTGCAGTATACATTTCGTTACCAATTTCTTTGTCTCCTCCATCTACTGCACCATATTCTGACTCAAACAAGGCGTCGTTGGCATGGCATGTGCGCTCGCTTCTAATTCAAAAGCTAATTATTCTTATCTTCAGTCAGTGCTTAGGCTCAAATGCCTCGAGAGCGGTGCTTTGAAGTTCTCGACCGTGACATTCGACCGCACCCGCCCCAGCGGGGATCTTAATTTCACGGGGTGCAGAACGAGATGGCGGGGCGGAATCTGCGTCGTGCTGAAGTCCGTGGCGGCTGCCAGGGCCTATCCGAGAGCGATGCGATGCGCGTATCGTAGATAGTTAGTAAACCCTCCCAGTGAGCTCCGATTCAACCGTGGAGCTCCAGCTGGATTTGAACGTGATCCACTTCGGTTTCTGCGAGATGCGTGATTTTGGGCCTTGACGTGATATAAGATGGGACGGCTTTGTGTTACTATAGCTGAAGAGGAACGAGTCTGAAAGGGATCCTATGAACGATTTGCTTCAGAGTACTACGGGTGCTGAAGTTTCGGTGGGAAGCGCACAGGAATTCCGACAGCGACACGAGGGAGGGGAAACCGCACAAACGTTTGTCGCGATGCAGTAACAAATGACATTTATACATTGAATAGTGACCATACAGGTGGACCAATGAGTTGTCCGTTCGCAACATTGCATAAGATTGTGACATGATTCAGCATCAAAGCATTAAAAACAAAGAGCAACGCCAACGTGAAGGCGTATCGACAGCAGCGGGCAAAGCAACAATGAGGGTATAGCAATTTATTACCATTCCGGCCCAAGGAACAACATCCAGCCTTCCCTGTTGGGATTCGGGGCCAAGCCGCGGAAATATACCTGTCCGCACAAGTAATCGATTCGCCTCAGGCCGTCGTTGGTCTTCGCCCCATCGCGAATCTCGTATTCTAGCTCTGAACGCCGCCGCCGCGCAGGCGACCACGTCTGGTATTCATCCTGCGAGACGTACTGCTGGAAGTTGGCCCAGATCGCGTCGAACACGTCCTTGATCTTGATGCCCCGGTGGTTGGCGACCATGATCGGCCAGCGGAAGTCCTCGTCCGCGATCGCGTTGATGTACATATGCGTGAGGAGAGGACACGTCGCGGGCTCCGCCAGCTCGGTTTCCAGGAGCAGTTGGGCGAACTTGGTGTACCCGTACATGTACAAATCGTGCTGCCCGATTTGCCAGTAGAGTGGCGCGGCCCCGCAGATGGCGTGTGCGAGAAAGGGGTTGAGCTCGCACTCCCATGGGAAAGGGAGCGGCTCCCCTTCGCGCGGGAGATCCCATCCCTTGGGGCGGGGAGGGAGTGCCGGGTGTTGCAGTCCTCGGACCCAGCGCTCGGGATATCTGTGTCCTGCGGGACTGCGCAGGTTGGCAAATATCTCGTGGATATCGACCTCATTGAGATCAATATGACGATAGGGAGTAGGACTTGGTGCTAAGATAGAGGAAGAGTTGGCATGGTAGACGGTCATTGTGCAACTTTACCCACTGAGTGTGTTGTGAACATTGACCCCGTTCACAGTGGGTCGCGAATAAAATCCGTATTCTTGCCATTTCGACAAAGGGGTGGGTGGACCGGGTTTAATTTCCTTCACGTACTTGGTCACTTCCAGCTGAGTCTCTCCCTTGACGGGGGGCAATGCAGGGACTGATGACCGGTTGAGAGAAGTGGTAAATGCGATAGATGGGCTTGCTCACAAAGAAAACGCCTCAAAGTCCGCAATATTTGACCTATGCGGAGTTCTGCCCTGTATACTGGATTGCATCGTCGTTGAGAGGGACTATGCGGCGATGCAGGTACATCTTGAGGGTCGAGCTTCCCGTCATCGCACAGAGACGAAGTGGACGACGGAGCCCACGGGATATTGAGATCGGCAATGTTTCTGTTGCGAGGGGGTTTTGGGGGGGAGTACATCGAGCAAGCTATTCGTGGTCATGCAGATCAGTCATGACATGAGGCAAGTGGGCGGGCAACGTGCCTCCGGGAATCCGGGATGTAATACCCAAAGCACTCTAGTAGAGGCAAGAGCACTAGAAACCGGCTTGAATCCTTAGAACGAATGCATCCGTGGCCGGTGGGCGAAAGCGGAGTGCAAAAGGAGTACAAGGTCGCGATGGCAGTGGCGATGCGTGGTGGTGGGAAACGTCTGTCGCATGATAAGATTAGATTGTTGGAGATATCGGCAGGCACTGCCACGTTCCTCCGAATTCTCCCGCCACCTCTACACAAGTGCAAGCCTGCAAGCACCTCATCAATTCTGCTCGGCCTGCATAGATGCACATCCTGTCAACGCGCTGAAAGCGGCATTGCCGCCTGTATTGAACCGAAGCGTCCTAGGGCCCAACCAAGGCCCAACACATTTTCTTCTATCCAACTTTCAAGCCCTCCAGCTTCGGTGAATTCAGGCATCTGACGTCTCTTTGTATCAAGAAATGCGGTTATTTTGAGAAAGCATTGCGTTTGCCTGTCGCCGGGTCCCGGAAACGGAATTGAAGCCCTGACTATCCAATAATCACTCAGTTGTCATGATCCTCTCGCCTATTATCCCCCAAAAGGTCCAAACATCGACGCCAGACTCATTTTCTCACAACCCGACTTCAATGTCCTTGTCTCGCAATGAATCGTGTTGACGAGAGATGCTGGAAGCGCTGTTCTCCTCGCTGTGCGAATGCGATTCCGTGCCGGATGGGCTGAGCTATCTATTACTGCCTCCGCGACAGTCAGAATCAAGTAACACCTTGATTTCACTTAGCGCCCGCGTCATGTTGCGCTCCGAGATGCTATCCCCGCCTCCGTCCCACAAGCAGCCTATGATATCCATGGAAGCTTGTTCATGATGGTTATTAGCCTCTTCTTGACTTCGGCGTTTTGGTGCGTTAGCATGATGCATGTATGACTCACACTGACACAGTTGACACATTCGGCCGTCGTGTAAGTCGAACAGTGTGGTGTCCATTCTTGGGCGCTGATCCCGCCGTTCCATGTCTCCGAAGATCAGACAAGTGATTGATATCATTGCAACGAAACTATGTTCGGCATCGAAAGACTCCCTCACGGTACTGTAGCGTTTTGACCAAAGGTTCAGGTGATGGGTGACAGAGGCCCGTGAATGAACAATTTTGGTCCAGGTGACGGTGACGGCGCAATTTTCGGACCCAAATAGGCCTAAAAACGCGAAAATTTTCAGTCCGGCAATTTCCGGATCGCCTTTTATGGTAATTTTATCGTGATTGCCGAGGAATGAACAACTAACCCAGTGAACAATTGAGGTGACGGGTGACACCCCGTGAACCTTTGGTCGAAACACTACAGTATAGGACTGGCCGAGTCTAATGTGGAGTTGCCGATCTGAGTTACTCTGTCGACTGGTGTTTCTAGGCCGATTGCACAACGGTATTTGAGGTATATCAAGCTGGATCAAGGTAAAATGTTGTTATCACGGCCTTGATGAGACAATGGGACGCGTCACAATCACTCCGGCAATCCTCGGGAATCAATCGCCGAAATCTAATCAATCTAATCTACATCCATTCCGGATTCATCACCAGTATGCTCGCCATCCTCGTCTTCGTCCTCCTCTTCTTCCACCGGCTTCATTGGCCTCGGCAACAAACTCTCATGCCCATAATCTTTCCGCCTCGGCTTGGTCCAGCTCGGACGACGTTTCTCGGCCTTAGCGGCCAGGCTTTCTGCCTCCCACACTCCCTTGTCATCTTCGAAATCGCTCTTCCTCCGCTCGTTACATTCCCGGATCTGATCATTTTTCTGTTGTAGGTCAAGAGTTCTATGTCACACCTGTGACCGTTCCTTTCAGACTAATGTATTGTGAATAATATACAGATTACTCACTAGGGCTGCCGCCCGTGACCGTTGCGACGGTTCGACGGCAGTCGTTGAACGGGTGCCGTGCCCGTTCCGTCAGGGATTTTTTATCCAGTCTGACGGCCCGGCCGTGACGGCCGTTCAACGGCTTAATTTTTCCCACACTCAGAAGCAATGATTTGGGGTGGATTTCCTCCCGGTACACTTCATGTGCGCTTCAATATATACATAGCCATGTTTTTGCTCTTCAACGGACAGATAGCCACGGATGTTGAAATTTTGGCTTGATCACGGCATTTGCCATAAGTGACGGCGGCGTTTAAATTACATCAATTGAGGAGAAATAAGGCTTTCTGAGTGTATGCTTTCGCTGATTTCGAACATCAAAGCTGTGGAACACACCTGGGCATTTAAAACTTCATTTGGCTCCACAGGAGTCAATTCTGTCTGGATCGGAGCCAATATATATTTTCACCGACCTGTGGGCCCGTCACGGCTGTGCCGTTGACCGTGCCGTCCGGTCAGGAATTTTTTCAATCACTCTACGGGCCGTTGCTGTGACGGCACGGGCAGCAGCCCTATTACTCACCTGTGTTCTTAGGGCTGCCCACTGTCCCCGTCTTTACGGGTGTGACGGGTGCCGTCAACAGCTGGCCGTCCTGTCCTGTGGCTCCCCGAAATTGACGGGATGGGAATGGGCAGCAAAATTGCCGTCCCCTACCGTCAAAGCGCAGCCATTGACAGCCGTAAACGGGTCGGGTGAAGTTATTGGTCCCAAAGACAGGGTTTAGAGGGAATTAATGGTCTGTGCATTCAAGCAAAGATTCAGTATGATTCTTGAAGCACGATGGCAAACTTGTTGTCCCAGACCCCAGATAATAAACTACTCAGCGTGACAAATCACCATGACAGGATGTATCTGCTAGTTCAATTCGCGAAATAGACCACGACGAGCTTTTCGGGATTAACAATACTCGTACTGCAGATACATTGCAAGCACGGTACATTCCGCAGAGTGCACTGCACATTGATTCAAACCCGGCACATTTGCTGGGAATGTACTGTGCATGTGAACAAACACAGCACCCAGCCGCGGGCGGTGATGTACTGTACGGACATGTAGGGAGGCAACGGCCCCCAGGACCGTGACACGTCTGTTGCCTATTTTTTAGGCAACGAACCCTATCGTGACCAGGACCGTTGCCAAAAAAAGGCAACGAGGGCCAATTTTCTAGGCCAAAAACCCACTGTAAATTGCTTTTCCAAGGAGTTCGGTTCTTTTATGGGCTAATCTAATGGCATAGCTTGTCTTTTATTCATTTTTCCTACGTGATTATTTTTATTTTTATTTTTCCCACTAATATGTCATGGTTTTTTGAAGGCAACGGACCTCGCCGTGACCGTGACCCGTAGGAATTTAGGCAACACAACGGACCTCATCGTGACTGTGACCATTGCCTCCCTACATGTCCATACAGTACCCGCATCCGAGTGCTGCCGTACCGGCTTGGTTGTAAAAAAGATATCAATCTATTGATTCAAATAAGTCAGGGAAGGTTGGTGGTCGTGTTTTTGGTAGATGTACGTAGTATAGGGATTTGAACAAAATAGGCTATCAACATCGCTAACAGTTTTAATGCTGCATCACTACAATTCGACGACTTAGATAATCACCCCAAAAAAATGGCTAGAAGACCAACCTTGCGCGCTCTTCCCCTTTTTTGGGGTCGGTTTGAGATATCTTGGTCCGCAAACCGTTTACGTTCAGTTGGAGCACGGGAGCACGTCGAAGTCACAATATTTGCTTCGTGTCTGTTAAGTGCTGAGCCGAGGGGATCGGAATTGCCGAGAAAGTCCGAAGGAAATATGTCGGAGTTAGTCACGGAGTTCCGAAGGGTCAGAAGGTCGTTCTCGCAAGCACTACAAACAAGAGTGTGCGACTACCCGGCTTGCGACCAAGGAGAGACAAGTCCAGAGATAATAACGGGAGGACGAGTGAGGATGCAGGAGGGCCGGAGGAGGCACGGAATATCCGATAGGTCGGAATCCGACTCAGGTTGCGTTGGGAAGGGAGAACGCAATAACGTATACAATTATCAAACTGAAGAACAGAGGCTAAACTACTTAGCTTAAATACTAGTAAGCTAATTGTTTAGTGAAGTACAATAAGGTGTGAAAGATTAGTAAGTATTAGTCCGTGGACAATAAGTCGTCAAGACAATCCTGTGAAGGATTTGTAAGTATAAGTCCGTGGACAATAAGTCGTCAAGACATCTTGTGAACGATGAGTAAGTATTTCTCCGTGGACAATAAGTGGATGTCCGGATAAACTCCGAGAGTGAAGTAAGGGATTATGAGTAAAGGAATCCGCTTGGTAATTCCTCATCGCGTAATGTCCCTTGCGATGGATAGAAGTCCCCCTCGGAAATTCCGAAGGAAGTCCGATCGGAGTTCCGAGGTACTCCGAGATGCACGGATATAACAGTATCCCCCTCTCAAGGCCGATTGCCCTCAAGAGGCTTGGAACTTTTCCAGGACGTCACGAGATGTCACGTGCTCGACCCAGAATATGTATATAGGAAACTCCGAGCGGTGAAAATTTTCAATTTTCACCCCTTCGGAACACCATATCCGATGTCCGAAGCAAGCGGCAGCAACTCCGTCATCCGTGAGTCTTTCGGCATATCCGAGATTCTGACCACTCCTAGGCTGCAAAAAATGCACCAAGCACAACCTCCCGTGCAATAGGCCACAAGGGCCTCGCGGAGTCTCCTGTGTCCAGTGTGCGACGCAAAAGGTCCGATGTGACCTTGGAGAGCGAATCCGGGCGGCCGCGGAAGTCCCGAGGGTGTCCGAACCATCGGACAACAACAAGGTCGACGAAATCGACCGAGACGTCGAGCAGCTCTATGAGCTGTTTCATGAATTCACCGAAACCGCCAACGAGGACGTTGACAAGGCTCGGGATTTCCGAAAGGTGGTGGTGGCTGAGAATAAGGAGTTGAAAAGGCGGGTAAAAAAGTTGGAAAAGCAAAACGAGTTGCTTATGGGTTGGATTTCCGCCTTCGACCCAAGTATGGAGTTTGAAGTGTCGGAGGGAGAGGATTCGGAGTAGCTGAAGAAAAACTTCGGAGAAGTTGAAGTGGCCAAAAAATGTAATATACAATAGTTTGCAATTTTTTTTTTTTGAATGTTTTTTGTGGCGAGTTGAAAAATTCGGAATTGCCGAAGGAAGTCCGAATTAATAATCAGGACCTGGCTTTCCGGGATAGCGTTTATGAAAGCTTTCGACAAGTTCATCGGCATGAACGTCGTCAGCTCCCATCCAAGAGAACTGTTCATCGGTTTCTTCGTAACCAAGCCATTCGACCAAGTATCGGAGTTTCACTCGGTATCTCCGATCGAGCTTTGAGTCAACAATTTCTTTGATCTCGAAGTGCTCATCTCCGTTCACCACTTCAACTGCACCTGGAGGTTCCTCGATGCGGCTGGGAAAAGGGTTCGGAGTGTGCGGTTCAAGTTGAGAAACGTGAAAGACCGGATGAATGCCTCGGAGTTGCTTCGGAAGCCGAAGTGTATAAGAATTGGAACTAGGATGGGCGATAATTTCGTAGGGACCTAGAGTCTGTTCGGAAAACTTCGGAGTTGGTCGGGTTGTCCGAATGTGCTTTGCGGAAACAAAGACTTGATCACCGATTTTGAATTCTGGTGAAGGGTTTCGACGAGTATCAGCAGTGGCCTTGTATCTCTTCTGAGCATCCGTAATTTGCTCTCGGAGAAACTCGTGAAGTCCGTGAAGGTCGACAGCGAAATCCTTAGCGTAAGTGTTGGCCACATCACGTTCCGGATGAATAGTTAAGGAAGGATGGTATCCCTTGTTCGCGAAAAATGGTGTAACTCCAGTAGAAGCATTCGGAGCATTGTTGTAAGCGAACTCGGCCAGAGGAAGAAGACGATCCCAGTCGTCTTGTTGATAGGAAGTGTACATGCGAATATATTGCTCCAAAGTCTGGTTGGCACGTTCGGTTTGTCCGTCGGCCTCCGGGTGATACCCCGAAGTGAAATGCAATTCCATACTCAAGAGTTGACCCAAGGACCGAAAGAACGCAGAAACGAATTCGGATCCCCGATCCGAAGTGACGTGCGAAGGGACTCCATGCTTAGAAAAGACATGAATAAGGAAAAGCCGAGCGAGGTCCGAAGAGGTTATTTTTGTGTCGCAAGGAATAAAAATTCCTTGTTTTGAAGCACGATCTATGATGACTAGAATGCTGTTGTAACCGTTGGAATTCGGAAGTTCCTCGATGAAGTCCATGGAGATAGAATGCCAAGGGCGAAGTGGAACAGGTAAGGGCTGGAGTAACCCATAAGGTTTGTGTCGAGGCCGCTTGTTGCGCTTGCACAAGACACAAGATTGGCAATACGTTCGGACAAAGGTTCGGACCTCCGGCCAAGTATATTCGCGTCGAACGAGCTGAAGAGTGCGGTTCTGACCGAAATGACCAGCTAGGATGTGATCATGACAGTGTTGAAGAACCCGAACTCGGAGTTCCTCGGAATTTCCGATAAGGAGAGGAACATAGATGCGCTCGTCATGGCGAAGTAGGCCAGTGTCGTCAATAGTCCAACGAGGGGAGTTGCCAGAAGTTGCCGCGGTAATTCCGAGTAAGGCCGAAGGATCATCTCGGAGGTGGCTTCGGATATCCGAATGAAGCTTGTCTACATCCATGACAACCGTAGCTTGAAGACAAATATCCTCGAGATAAGTGGCCCGAAGCGACGCCGAAAGCTGATCTTGAGTGAAAACAGGACGAAAATTATGAGGGTTGACTTGGCCATAGCCCTTATCCCCCTCTTTAGGGTAGACGTCCCATCGTCTAGTTAAGGCATCGGGTTTTCCGCCGAGCCTGCCCGGGCGGAAACGAATAACCATATTGAAACGGCAAAGGTACTCGGACCACCGAACTTGTCGACGAGTAAGCACTTTAGTAGTGGCAAAGTACTCCAAGTTCTTATGATCAGTAACGACGTCCACCGGAGTTGCCGAGCCTTCAAGGTAATGCCGCCAATGTTTAAAGGCGTCAAAAATCGCAAGTAGCTCTTTATCGTGGATGTCGTAGTTGACTTCGGAAGGTCCGAGTGTGCGGCTTCGGAATGCCACAGGATGAATGTCGCCGTCGTCGCCAATAATTGAAAGAATAGCGGCGATAGCATAGTCAGAGGCGTCCGCTTCCACTGTAATTTGACGATCGGGAACCCAATGGTGAAGTATCGGAGCTTCCGAGAAAGCAGTCTTCAGACCGTCAAAGGCTGATTGACAGTTTTCGGACCAGTTCCATTTCACGCTAGATCGGGTAAGCCGAGTGAGTGGGATAGTAATATCCGAATAGTTCCAGATAAAACGCCGATAGAAGTTGCAAAAGCCTAGGAAGGATTGAACATCCTTCACTTTTCGTGGAGTAGGCCATTGAGCAACTGCAGCGATTTTCTCGGGGGCCATTCGGAAGCCGTCGGGGGAGAGAATATATCCAAGGTATTCACAAGTGGTGACGCTGAATTCGCATTTCGGAGTTTGCAAAAAGTCCGGATGCTCGGAGTCTCCGAAGTACTTCTCGGACATGCTCGGTATGTTTCGACTCGTCTTCGGAGTATACGAGGATGTCATCCAAGTAGACTACGACGCAGACGTCAAGGAGGTCCGAGAAGATGGTATTGAGAAAGCGTTGAAATGCCGCAGGGGCATTAGTGAGGCCTTCCGGAACCACTCTCCAGTCATAAGACCCATAGCGAGTACGAAAAGCAGTTTTGGGCTCGTCGCCTTCTTAATTCGGAGAAGGTGATAAGCATGTCGGAGATCGAGTTTTGTATAGATGCGAGCCTTGCTCGGAGCATCTAGCAAGTCCGAAATTAATGGAGCGGATATCGGTCTTTCTTAGTGATTCGGTTAAGACCTCGGTAGTCGACGCAGAGCGAAGAGAGCCATCTTTTTTCTTCGCGAAAAGTATCGGAGCTCCGTGAGTTGATTTCGAGGGATAGATGAAGTTGGCCTTTAAATTCTTATCGATGAATTCTCGGAGTGCCGATAGTTCAGCTTGCGATAGAGAATATATATGACCAATAGGTGGTATTTCACCCTCCTCGGTGTCAATTCGGAGGTCGTATTCGCGATGTGGAGGTAGATTGTAGGCTTCGGACTCCGAGAAAACGTCGGCGAAGTCTTGATACTCGGTCGGAATATCCGAAAGATCTCCGTCCAAGGAAGTTGAATGACCAGATATGTCGCTTCTAGGACATGTGCGAAGTGTATATTGAGTGGTGCCTTTCTGCCCGATAATAGCAGAGTAGGCAGCAGCCGAAACCAGGGATATGTGGGGAGGAGAACCAAATGGCTTCGGAGAAGCCGAAGGAGGGGAGTACGGATGGCTTCGGAGAAGCCGAAGGGAAGGAATATCCATAGAAGGATCAGAACTGAGAGACGACGTCGGAGATTCCGAGATGGGCTTCGGAGTCGGAGTTTCCGAAGGTCCTTCCGAAGAGGAATTAACCGGAACAGAATTAGACTGTATAGTCTGAGGAGTCGACATTGATACCCCGGTGGTGTCGGAGGAACGGAAAGATATTAGGCCTGCCGACCAGTCAATCAACGGATTGAAGCGGTGGAGCCAGTTGAATCCAAGAACCAGGTCACTAGGGGCATCCAGATGGGTGACGTAGAATTCCAATATTTGGACATCTCCAGTAGGGAATAGAATTGGAAGGCGGATTTGCCGATTTATTATGGAGGAGGTGCCGTCGAGGTATCGGAGCCTTATCGGAGGTATCGAGTAAGGAACAAACCATTCATTTCACAAATATTAGGAGATATGAAACAATGTGAAGATCCGGAATCGACAAGAGTCCGAAGGCGGATAATGAACCTCGCAGCGAGGGATGAAGGAATCGTAAATTTTGTAGATGCATAAGCTTCGGAGTTTCCGAAGGAATCTCCGAGCGAGTCCGAAGGTGCAGCATAAAGGTCGAGGTATAAGGCATTAGATGAAAGAGAGGACGCGTTGAGGAAGACCTCAGGAAGCACACTAGAGTCAACACAGCTCTGATCGTGCGGGAGGTTTCAGAGCTGCTGACTATTTTTTTGACTCCGTGGTAGCAGTGTCGGAGTTCTTCGGAGTTTCCGCTTTAGAGGCCCTGCCTGCGGCGTTGGGTCTCTTTTTGTTACACTCCGCAGCGGAATGACCGCTGCCTCCGCAATACATGCAGAGGTTGAACTTCTTGCGACGCTCCCTCTCAGTATCCTTGAGCTGTCCACTCTTATCCAGTTTGTCGGCATAAGGCTTCGGAGTTCTCGGAGTTCCCGAAGACTGCGAAGCGGTAGGAGTGGAAGATTGCTGAGGTTTAAATGCTTTCTTCGTATTACCACCCTTCTGGTTGGAAGAGGCGGAAGCCGAAGAAGACTCGGGATTTCCGTGAGTACCGGTCTGCTCGCGTTTCTTCTCAGATTCTCGCTTCCAATAGCGAGTATCAACCCGTTGAGCCGCAGCCCGGAGTCCGATAAGAGTATTCGGATACTCCATATTGACAAGGGGATCCTTAATCCTCCTTGGCAATCCTTCGTAGTATTGGAAACGAAGGGCGGTCATTCCCCAACCAGTATAAGCTGAAAGCTTATTGAATTCGACGGTGTAAGTGGTGATACGGTCCGTGGATTTCATTCGGAGATTCCGAAGCTGGTCCTCGGCATCTCCGACAGGATCGTGCGGCCCAAATTGTCCTGCAGCTCTTGAAGGAACTGAGGAAAATTGCTGTCCCAGGCTGGAACAGTGTTTGGGTCGGGATCGAAGAGCTGGGGTTCAAACCAATCTAGGGCGGTGCTCGGAGGTACGACATAAGATAAATGATTTTGTCGTCGTCCGTGGTGAAATCCTGGTCACGTTCAGCAAAGTGCAGATAGCACTGAGCGAGGAATGGTCGGAGTTTCTGAGGATCAGAACCATCGAAGGTATCGGGGTTCCGAAGGTTAGAGCGAGAGCTCTTAGATCCAGACTGAGGACCTTTCAAACTCCGAAGTACCTCCGTGAGATCTCCGATATTGGCCAGAATTTGTCGACCAAATCTTGTCTCCTCATCAATAACTTCCTCTTCTTCGATAGGTGGTTCCGGTTCATCGGTTTCTTCAGCTATCGGATCTTCCGAAGGAGGAAGCGGAGTTGTAAATGGATTAGGAGCACGACGCGGAGCCTCCGATGGTACTCCTCCAACTGGGTAAGAAGCTGGACGTGGATTCATGGTGGGGTAAGGAATGGGCTGGAAAGTCAGAGGGATTTCTGACGATCGAGCGGCAATGGGAGTAATAGGAATATTGGATAGAAGTCGGGATTGCCGGCGGTCACGATCAACACGCCGTTGGAGAAGATTATTGCCAGCAAGAGATTGGGATGCGCCAGGCGTGCCCGGCACGATGGATGCGGATTGTAGGGGTTAAACTGATCAGCCATGCAAGCCCAGATAGTTGAGTTTGATAATACTGTTAAGTGCTGAGCCGAGGGGATCGGAATTGCCGAGAAAGTCCGAAGGAAATATGTGGAGTTAGTCACGGAGTTCCAAGGGTCAGAAGGTCGTTCTCGCAAGCACTACAAACAAGAGTGTGCGACTACCCGGCTTGCGACCAAGGAGAGACAAGTCCAGAGATAATAACGGGAGGACGAGTGAGGATGCAGGAGGGCCGGAGGAGGCACGGAATATCCGATAGGTCGGAGTCCGACTCAGGTTGCGTTGGGAAGGGAGAAGCAATAACGTATACAATTATCAAACTGAAGAACAGAGGCTAAACTACTTAGCTTAAATACTAGTAAGCTAATTGTTTAGTGAAGTACAATAAGGTGTGAAAGATTAGTAAGTATTAGTCCGTGGACAATAAGTCGTCAAGACAATCCTGTGAAGGATTTGTAAGTATAAGTCCGTGGACAATAAGTCGTCAAGACATCTTGTGAACGATGAGTAAGTATTTCTCCGTGGACAATAAGTGGATGTCCGGATAAACTCCGAGAGTGAAGTAAGGGATTATGAGTAAAGGAATCCGCTTGGTAATTCCTCATCGGTGTAATGTCCCTTGCGATGGATAGAAGTCCCCCTCGGAAATTCCGAAGGAAGTCCGATCGGAGTTCCGAGGTACTCCGAGATGCATGGATATAACAGTCCCACCACATCGCTGCAGATCGGGGCGCGTCGCCTTCTCGGCAATTACTGGAAAATGACAGTATCGCTCGGTCCACTGCTGAGGCCAAAGGGTAGGATCGTCGGTCCCATAACACATGTCTTCCCGGAGAAAAAGGGTGTGGGGGAGCTGGAGCGATAAGGCGGGTACGTATTCGGGTTCGTGGTAATGAAGTATTGCTCCCCGCCGAGTTGGGCCAGAGCCGCGACCTTGCCGTCGAAGGGCCCAAGGGACTGCGCAAGTTTCGGTTCCTGAGTAGGTTCACAGCCATGCTTGCTGTCGCGTGTGCGAGGAGGAGATGCGAGGAGACCTGACGTGAAGTCGAGATCTAAGGATCCAACGTGTTGGGATCCAAGAGAATGATCCGACGTGTAGTCTGGATCCACGAGGTAGACAGAGCAAAAAAAGAGAGGGGCAGAGAGGAAGCAAGAGGAGAGGAGAGGAAGGACTTGCGAAAATGGACGTGTCTGTGATGATTACATCAGTATGTGTTACTGCGTGATCCTTCCTCTTCGCACCTCACACCACTCCTCCTCATCCTCTCTTCTCACCGCTCGCTTGCTCCCGACGGACCCACAGCAAGCACGAAAATCAAAGACAGCAAGCTCTGGACCCCCCGAGGATTGACCACCGGCTCGACTTCATGTCAGCCGTTTCTGCTCGACTTCATGTCAGCCTCGCCAGACTTCATGTCGGCAGGGTTCTATACTATACCGCGCTGTACTAAGACGGGCACTGTAGCTATAACTCTGGGTACTCGAACGGGCACCATAGATACATACCTTCTTCTCGGCACTGCAGTCAAATGGGCAACTAGTGCTTTAATTTATTTTTTCTTCTTGGTACTTGTACTCGCGACAAATGGGCACTATATCAAACGGGCAATGTATTTACATATTGCTCGCGTTTTTCTCATAGTTATTGCTTGGTAGTGGAACGTAGGCTATATATTGTGTTGCGAGCATTGCCAGCCCCACCGATGCTGGACGACGACACGACACGCAAGCCCACCCCCGCACCGAGCTTCAGATTGCCCATACCTTGCAATGTGTATGTGAACTTGAATTTGCTGGACGCGCGAATTCTTGAGATAATTCGATGGGCAGGCACATATTCATTAAGTGGACTTCGATATTATATCCAAGCATGAAGTGTATACCTGGATACATGGCTATCCATGGATAGATTTTCCATGACCTTTGCGACGCGTACGTGAACCTACTCCAGGCGCACATACTCTCTAAACTAACGCTTTAACGATTTTGCGTAGGTATAGTATAGTTGGTACGAGACGTCAAATCTATACCTGAATACATTCATTATCTATGGACGCGTATGTGAACTTAATCTGGGCGCGTGTACTCAGGAAACTGATCTTTTTATATTTGATAGTGAAGGGGCATATTTTATAAAGCGCACTATGATATTTGTTTAAGACTACGACTTGGATCAAAGTGTCAAGTCGATAACGCGCCACAACTTCTGCCTCTTGCGGGGGCGCTGGACTTCCGCCTCGCATCGTCGGAGATGTCGATGATGCCCAAGAACCTCCCCCTCTTGGGAGGGCGCACCACCGCATCGTTGGAGAGATCGATGGGGTGCAAGCGCGAGTCGCCGCGGCTGGGAGTGGGGGATCGAGGATGGATGGGGGAACTGGACGGAGGTGTCGGGAGAGCCACCTGCGCACGGCGCCTGTGCAAAGGCGTTGCTGGATGCTGTACCCGAGGGGTGACGCGTACACTGAGAATCCCAGGCAGTGGCTGAAGGGCCCAAGCGGAACGGCCGGGTCTGCCTAGTCGAGCAAGATAGCGCACAATCCAATCGTGCCATGTCTGCTCTGCCACCTGCAGCACGGGAAGGGCATCTTCGTCGCGAATGCGATAGGTGTTCCCCCGCTTCATGAAGTATGTGTCATACGCGTCGAGATACGTGCGCAGAGCTCGTTGCGCCTCGGCGTCGGGAACGGGGGTCTCCTGGGACACAAGACGACCGTTGCAGATCTGGGGGTGTGTTAATGGGCGGAGCAGGTGGAACAACAAAGAGAGAGTACGCACAAAGTTAGATTGGATTTTTCCTAGCTGGCTGGTGTTTAATGCTGACCCCATCACGATGCGCAGTCTTGCAGGGCACTCGAAGATGGCCTCAAGATCTGCCACGGAGAACAGCTCGAGCGCCTTGCGCAGGAGGGCGCGGTGGCGGACATTGGTGCTCTTGTCGGGTTGATTGAAGGGGCCGAAGAGGCGTCGGGTCTCTTGGGAGGATATCATGAAGGTATGTGGCTTTCTTGAACTTCAGTTTCGAAGACCGGCTTATATACTCTTCAGCTTCAGCCATTATTCCATCTGGCGGCACTTCAGTTCCTGAGCCTTTGGTCGGCGCCACTGAACGCGCTTTGGTGGCCGATTTCTGTTTCAGGTAAACGACAATGAGGAACGACGCTTGGGTGGCTGGTTCCCTATTCAGTAAACCACAATGCGCGACGCTTAAAGGGTGCTTTTACTGAGTCCGTGAGTGGCTCTCGGTTGCACCTTGATTTCTGCCATCTCACCTCCTTCTGCCACTTCAGTGTACCTTTGCCGCTTCCACTATCCCATCTGCACCCCCACCGACTCACAACGATGGCGCCAAGCAAGAACACGCCCAAGCCCAAGGGAATGTTCAAGCCGTATGACGAGCTGGACGTCCCCGACATCATGCCACTCCCAGAGCTGGCGCTCGTTGCCACTACCAAGGGCGAGGCCACGGCTGTCCCTAAACTGAATGAATACCAGCAAAGCTGGATCCTCGACGTCGGGGTCCGGGGGGTGGATCTTCCCAGTCTGGCGGGAAAGCCCGCCTCCGAGTTTTACAATAAAGTCAAGCAGGACGCATTCGAGGCGAAGGCATTCCAGCACACCACGCGAGTTCAGGATCGGGTCGAGGAAGCTGGCCTCCCCGCGCTCGTCGCCGCCTGGAAACAACAGCATCCTGCCAAGAACAAGAAAGCCAAGGACGAGGACAACAACGCGAGCGAGGAGGAGGAAGATGAGGGTGGGCGGGCTGCTCTGCTGCGTGGATACACCAAGGCGGGGTGGCGCATCGTGAGTATTGCTCTGATTCATGTGAAGTGCGCCTTTGACACCAGCTTAAAACAGGCCATTCAGAAGGTTATTAGCAACAAGCGGACAGCTGAAAGGACGAAACGCAAGGCCAGGAATAACGACGCTCCCGACCACGCCGACGCGGGGGAATCCATCCGAGAGGCTCCCGCATTGGCGAAGCTCCTTGGTCTTGCTGCGTACACCGGACGCGACAAATTTCGCGAGGATCTGCACGACGACATCCACGAATATTCCAAGACTTTACCGGGCACCTCAAATGGTGGTGGCAAGTTTCGCAAAGCCGAGGCCTTGCTGTGGGCGAAGGAGAACCAAGCGTCGTGGGAGGACACGGCGGCGGCTGACAAGGATGTGGACTGGGTGGAGTAAGTGATCCACACGGCCTTTTTTTCACCACTGGCTAACATTTGCTCAGACGTCAAAAACTGGTGGCAAGCGGCTTTAGGCAGATGGTCCAGACTCTGCACGCCACCCGCAAGTTCCGCCCTTTCGTGGCGACCATGCTTATGGCTTGGATGAATGACGAGGGACATGTGCAATTTGAGTGGCAAGTGTATCTTCGCTGACAGTCGTTTGCATATAACTGACTATTAGCACAGGGCCGAGGCCGTCCCCGACGACATTCGGATGCCCCAAGCATTCGAAAAGCAATACGATCAGCTCGTCAAAGACAATGTCGACGCTATGCATTACTGGGCAGAAAAGCCGCTCAAAGGTAAGTCGCCAAATTTATCTGAGGATATATTTTCTGACAAACACTATAGAGTATATCGCCAGCCATCAAGATTCCGCGAGGCGCCCGCCGCCCGTTTTCCCACTGACCACTGAGGCTCTCGACGACGTATCCCCCAAAAAGCTGGCGGAGACGGTGAGGAATTTCTTGGCAGAGTCGTATGGTGCGCGGTTTCATTTACAAGATAAGGTGGCAATACTAACTTTGACACCACAGAAGCCGCGTTTGGGATTGAAGACATACCCTGGGCCGCAATTGTCAGCGCGCCCACTGAATATTACAACACGGTGCTCCCTGCCACGTCGGCGTTGCCCTTCGCGTCGACTGGGCTGGCGGAGTTGACGCTTTTGCAGTGGTACGAGCTGGCTACCGCGCTGGCGCTCAGCGCTGGTACGGGTACTTCAGGTTTCTTCCGCAAGCCGCTCGTTCCTCCGCCTCGCCCATCCACACCTCCTCCTCCTCCTCCTCGCCGTTCGCCTGCGCCGGGCAGTCCTCCGCCTCGCCCATCCACACCTCTTCCCCCTCCTCCTCCTCCTCGCCATTCGCCTGCGCCGGGCAGTCCTCTGCCTCGCCTATCCACACCTCCTCCTCTGCCCCCTGTCCTGGAGGGTGATGAGACGCATGAGCCACCAAAGAAGACGAGTGGGAAGAAGCGTCGGGCGGTCACTCAGCTAGTTCCGGAAGTTGATGGAGCAGGGGCTGACGCAGAGGACAAGTGTCGGCGCACTACCAGATCGCGCAAAACACCTCAGGTAAGCTTTTATTGAGAGATCAACATTACGTATTCTCATTTCAATGCATAGGAGGCTCAATTAGAACGTGAGCAGCAGGCCGCCGCTGCTGCTAGTGCCCCTAAGGCCAAACCTCGGTACGAGTACCAGGTGAGAGGTCCCGAGAAAGCTAGGAAGCCCGCCAAGAAAAGGTACGTTACGTAATGATTTCGCCTATTGAAGATAGAGAACTGAAGTCGCTTCTAGAGCTTAAGTTCACGATTGGGAAACTTAAGACGCAGTTAAGTGATAGGGTGGGACTTCAGTCCGGGTCGCAGCTTAAGTAGTAAATGATATATATAATACACATGCTGAACTTAAGACGTGGCGAACTTAAGTCCTGCTGGACTTAAGTGCTGGTGCGGACTTAAGTTACTCGCGGTGAACTTAAGAAGTGGCGAACTTGAGTCTTGTTGGACTTAAGTGCTGGTGCGGACTTAAGTTACTCGCGGTGAACTTAAGATGTGGCGAACTTGAGTCTTGTTGGACTTAAGTGCTGGTGCGGACTTAAGTTACTCGCGATGAACTTAAGTTCCTGGTGCGTAAGCTCAAGAAGGACGCCATATATCGCACTAATGAGCTGCCCCGCATACAGATTTAGAACTTAAGCTGAGTGGGAACTTAAGTCCGAAAAGGGATGGAACCGCCCACAACTTAAGATGGGCTGCTTTTATTTCATCCTAAGCAATCCCTTTGGACTGTGGGGTGCTGGGGTTGCCAGGTGTGCGAGTTTTGGAAGCATCTGAGATACAAAAAAAAAAAGAATTCCTGGTTACTACCGAATGTTTTACACAAGGTAAAAAGTGAAAAAGGAGCGTGGAAGGATAGCAAAAGGAGTGGAAAAGGTTTCAGAGAAGGGAGGGATGTTGTGAGGGCGATAAACGACCAAAATTAGCAGGAGGACACAGAAAGTGGGGAGGGGACGTCGAGTCGGCGCGAAGGAGAGATGGACAGGAGGAGATAGGACAGGTAAGGGTGTGGCGCGCGAATGATGGACCGCAGAGGGCTGACGCGGGTGGGGTAGCAGCCAAACCGCGGAACACGATGCGCTGGGACCGGGGCGGCAGAGGAGCGTGGGCGGCAGAGGGAAAAGAGGTGGGCACGGAGCGCGACCAAGCGGGACGCCGGAAGCGTCGGCAGGTGAGAAAGGGGGGGCTGCTGACGCCCCAGAGCCGCAGCAGGCCGTGCAGGGGGTCGCGCAGACGGCCAGAGCCATCCAGAGCGGGATGGGAGAGGGAGGAGCGCTGGGAGCCGCCCCCCCCGAAGGCGCCGGTGCCGACCCAGGCGCCTAGGTGCCGCCGCAGCGTAATGTGGGTGCTAGCGAGGCTGTTATATACCGAGCCGAGGAACTCAGGACCGGAGTGACCGGAGGATCGGAGGACCGGAAGATCTCCGGGGCTGTATACGGAGGGATCACAACACCACAGGAAGGTAAGGGTGAGTGACTACCTTGACCGGCAGGTAATCCGAGGAGGGACAGGAGTCGGAGTACCGGAGGGGAGTAGAGAATGCAAGGGTGACTCAGTGCGAGGAGAAAAGCCAAGCAACATTAATTATCAATCTGATGTACAAGACATATTAAAGTGATATATATACTAAGTAGCTAATTGTATTCCCAAATAGGAAGGAGGGTGGTTCTTGACAATAAGACAAGTCAGGTGGGCTGATGGGAAGTCGTAGGACAATAAGGAAGAAGACGAGAAGACGGATAAACGGGAAACACTCAGTAATCCTTCATTGCGTAAAAACCCGATTCGTCTGGATGACCGGGTGGCTCCGGTCAATGACTGGAGCCTAGAGACGACCGGAGGTGCCAGAACGGCCGGAAGGAAGTCGGTCGACGGAGGGAGGCTGCATGGATATAACAGAGGCGGGAGATGTGAGGAAAGGGTGCAGGAGAGGAGTAAGTGGCCACGTACCAGATGCCAGCCGAAATGGGCGCCAGCGGCTGGCGCGCAAACCCAAACGAAGCGGGAGAACGGCGCGGACGATTGCGAGGCCAAGATGAGCATTGGAGGGCGGGGAAGCAGTGAGGCCGAAGTTATTGGGATAGGCAGGGCTGGTGCGGAAGTACAAAGGAGCTGCGGCACTGGGCAGATTTTATTGGGAATGCTGGCCAGGGGGCCGCGCCGCGGCAACGAAAACGCCGGCGTATTGAGGACGATTCTCATGCAGAAGAGGGTGTCCATAGGTAGATAGAGGCGAGGACCGTGGTTGGGCAAAGGGAGGGGCCCATCAGGGGCTCCAGAGGCACAGGGGAGCCCGCGCAGTGGAGGAGGAAGAGGATGATGATTGATAACATGTGTAAACAAACACCTAATTGGGGACGGTGGAGCGCCTGGAGCGTGCACCATCAAAGGCGCACCAGCGGTGGGCGCAAATGTGGCGGGTGCTGCCCAGCGTTTAGAGCAACAAGGGTGCCATGATATATCATTTCCCCTAGCTAAAGGGAGGTTCTTATATACCGCTGCACCACGCTGATCAGCGGGCCCGTGATAGATTCCCGCTACCTTTAGGTAAGGGTCTTATAACGATTGGCAGAGATCACATTTGGTCAGCTTCTTTTGCGTAAGCACTTTAAGCCTCCGCCAAAAAAATGAGGCATTTGTCATTCATTGTGTGTCTTTCTCAAAGTCCGTCCGATCAGTCGGATCGTTGCCGAGCTCAACACAGTCTACCTGGAACTCCGAGACGAAGAAAAAGTCGTAATTCAGTCAGCGGCTCCGGCTATACGACTCCAACCATACCAGCGTTGTGTACGTTCCATCCCGCCTCCTAAACCGATTTTCGAAAGACCTTGATGTGTGTTCATATTTGTTGTCTTTTGCCACGATGCCGACCGCCTACCCTTTTGACGTGCCAAAGTCACCCTTGAGTATCACGCATGTCACATACTAGATCATCGGGGAAACCCGAAGGAACCAGGTCTGCCCAAAGGGGCGATATATTAGTCAGCATGCGCAAATTGCGCAAATTGCATGGCCATGTTTGTCCTTGTGTGACATCCTGTGTGCGCACTCTTTCTTCCCTACTCCCATCGTCTCCCAATGCCCCCCTCAGCAACTCTGTGTGCTGTCCCTTTGTCGACAACGTTCAATTCTACCTTAGAAAGATCACTAGTGTCTATTGACTGGGTCTTGACCTCGGGCCTATCCGCTGTCGAATCCCTTGTTTCCGGCCGACTCTGCCTTCCGTATCGCAGCTCTAGTGATTCTGTCTTGTCTTTGAACGTGCAACTAGCTGTCTCGGCTTCTCTCCCCTTCGATCTCGTTCTTGGCCGTGACTGGCTGGTGCACTGTACAAATTCCGTTCCAGATGCATGCTTCTACCTGTCATCCGGCCTCGTAAACCTCACGTCGTTCGCTCCAGGTATTTATGTCCTTTAACCTTCGTACTATTCTCACCATTCCAGACCCTCCAGCTTTGTGCTCCTCCACCCATTTCTACGATGGATATTGATGGTCTCTGAACGTATGTTCTTTGTGCTGCAGATCTATTTCTGTTCTGACATCTATGCACAGGCCCAGAATGGGTGCGGAGGCTTCCTCCTCCAGGGACACCCTGCCATCGCTGCCCAAAAAACCTCACTGAGCATTCTTCGTGATAATTCTTGTCATCATGCTACACGTTCACGAATCTCCATATTTCATTCTGATCTGCCTACAATAAAAAACAGCTCTTGAGCTCCACTCTATACCGTCACATAATAGTCTTTAATTGAATGCCGTCGTGCTCTGCTTCACCACATCCTCTCTGGTGCTTGTGCAGACTACGAACGATGCTATAGCACATCCTCGGCCCCAGCGCACAACCTGTCGTGCTATTGCCCATGATTTCCTTTGTGCCTCAGACATTTCTTGAGCTGTACTCGATATAATTCTTGGAGCGGACCACAAGATAATGCCAACTGAACATCTTGTGCATGTCGCTGGGGCTTTGAATGTTTCGATTTCGGGGAGGACCAATGTCCGCTTTAAATTGCGAGCATTGATTCGTGCATTTCTACATTCTTTAACTTCGTCTGACAACAACCTCTCATTCATCATCGGTTGTGGATTTCTTCAAATCATTCGAGAGTCACCGGCGCCCTGCTCTCCTTTCAATTGCCGCGTTGCACCGAATCAAGTACCGATCACCGCAACATTGAACAACTTTGCGTACAGATAACCGAGCATATCGTTTCCGGCAGTGTACAGAATTTGCGAAATCACCTGCGCCTCCCTCGACGTCAGACATCCTTCTGTCCCCGATTGGCACACGTATGCAGTGAATGGAGAGTCAATGCTATTGATCCTGATCTCCAGGTGCACATTCTGACGGCGCTCAACGGAACGAAACTAAATTTAGTGCCTCTACGACGGCTGTTACACGCTCTTAACCTTGTGTTTTACACCTGCTGAGACATTGAGAGACCTCCGTAAAAAGTTATTATTATCAGGTTTTGCGAAAAGGAAAACGAGTTCAACATGTTCAACGAGACAAAGATGAATCCAGGCCC